>VZSE01010150.1:53538-66429 GCA_013398275.1 Promerops cafer
AGGGAATGGCTCCCACTGCCAGAGGGCAGGGCTGGATGGGATATTGGGAATTGGGAATTGTTCCCTGGGAGGATGGGCAGGCCCTGGCACAGGGTGCCCAGAGCAGCTGGGGCTGCCCCTGGATCCCTGGCAGTGCCCAAGGCAAACATTTCCATCCTCCCCTCCTTTACCCAAAGTGGGGTAAAACGTGCTGGAAATGCATCCTGGTCCTCCCAGCCTAAATTCCCCATCCCAGCTGGGCAGGACAACCCCGTTCCCTGTGCCAGGCTCCCAATTCCGCAAGGACAGCAGAGGGGAAAAAAGGGAATTAAAAATCCCCAAAAAACCCCAAGGAAAACCATCAGCCTAATTTCAGTTTTCCACAGGGATAAGGCCCAAGACAGCCCTGCTCTGGGACAGGGAGGCAGGATTCCCCCACTGCTGGGAATCTGGGCTGGATAAATCCCAGCTGGATCAGGAGGAACCGGCGAAGTGCAGCAGAAGAGGAAGCCGGGTCTCTTCACAGCTCGGGGCGGGGTTGGCCACACTAATCCCCCCATTACGTGGCATTCCAGCCCTTCCCAGGAGCTGGAAAAGGTGAGGGCTCCCACTAAAGCATGGCTGGGATTAACGAGAAGCCAGGGAAGCACAGGGAGAGCCCAAGGGGCCGTTTAGGTGGATTTGGATGGTGCTGATCCCTCCCGGCCCCCAGGAAGGACCAGTTCCCCCTAGTCACAGCTGGACAATCCCCAAAATGAGTCTCCAGGTGAGGGAGGAGTGGGGAGATGGTTATGGAGCAGATTTTTTTTTTAATTTTGGCTCCAAAGGGTTTTGAGGGAGCAGAGAGAGCCACGTCTCGTCCATCTCGAGGCTTGGAGCCCCCCAAAATCTGGGAGATGCCCACAGCACCCTCCAGGGATGGCAGGAAAATGCCACCACAGGCCAAGGGCACATTTCCTGCCAGATTTGGAGCAGATCCCAAAATCTGGACATCCCCACCAATTTTTTTTGCCAGCTGTCCCACCATCATCCCTGCTCCAGGATGCTCCAAAGCCAGGTGTTCCTGGGATTGTAGCCCTCACTGCAGGTCCCAGGCTCCCCAGCAGCACATCGGGATCAGCCCGGGTTCCACGCAGCCCTTGGCTCCCCAAACCTTTCCCAAAATCCCGCATCTCAGCCCTTGGCACATCGTGAGCCCGCACCAGCACACCCGGCATCCTCCTCTCCTTCACCTCCCACCATCTGCTAACCCTCTGCAAACCCAGAATTCCTCATTTTTCTCCTTTACCCCGTGCATTCCCTGGTCGGGAGAGCCCAAACCGCCCCCCCAAGGCAGAATTCGTGGAGCATCAGGGCTAATTCCTGCCTTGGCATGCTCGGGAAAATCAGTGCCCTGAGCGACTCCTTCTCAGGCAGGTGAATGCCAACGGTTAGGGCCGTAATTTCGTGCAGGAATTTGCTAAATGTATAATGATGGATTAAAAAAAAAAATAAAAACGGGGAATAAAAAAATAAAAAAAAATAAAAAAATAAAAAAAATAAAAAAAATAATAAGGCAAAAAGAAACAAATTAACGGACTAAAGTCTCTTGCCCTCATTTTTCTTTGTTGCTGCTGGAACATAGGCTTAACTGGTTTTTTTTNGGGGGGGAAATAGAGGGTTTCAAGAGGCGCCGAAAAACAGGAGCAGACACCGGGACAAAGGGCCCGTCACTCCTTTCAGGAGCCGCGGGGAGGGCAGGGGTTGACAGCGGCGTGCGCCGCGCGGAGGGTGGGGATGTTACAGCGCCCGGTGGGGACGCGGCTTCGCCCTGCTGGGATGTCCCGGGGTGAGCAGGTGGCTGGAAGAGCAGGATGTGCTGGGAGAAGCTGGAATATGAGGATGGGCACGGTGGGATCCGTGGAGCAAAAACCCAGTGTTCACGGGGTTGTGATGTTCCGGGAATGCGGCTCATCCCAAAAAGCGTCCCAAAGGGGACACGCCAACTATTCCCCAGCCCCTGGCAGCACTCACCCTCCCTTCCCAACTCTTAAAAAAAAACTGGAAATTGAGTAAGCAACAACCCGCTCTGCAGGCATTTGTTACCACTTCCGTTCCTATTGCCATTAAAAAAAATTAAACAGGGTTTAATTTAAAATTTAACCACAAGGCAGGAGCTGCCCCTGCAGCCGCCGGAGCCGGGTGATGTTTTATTCACCACTTTGCTCCTCGCCAGCACACACCAATTTCCACACAAGCGTTGCTCTTAAAGGAAGGGAAATAGAGTGGGAGAAAGAAATAAAAAATCCTCTCATCGTTATTTCAGCTGCAAAGGATTAAAGATCGCTGCTGCCTGGCCGGGAGCGCGTGGCCCCGGCCGGGATTCAGCCCCGAAGATTTATGGCTTTTGGAGCCGTTTAACTGCACAATATCCCCGATTAAATCAGAGCAAGGAGCAGGTGAAGTGCTGCCCCCGTGCCTCCTCCACCAGCAGCACCCATTGGAATGGTGAAAAAAGGAAGAAAACCCTCAGACTCACTCTGGCATTCTGTCACGCAGGAATGATTTGGTGGGAAGGGAGCTTGAAGATCGTTTTACCCCAACCCTGCCACGAGCAAGGGCACCTCCCACTGTCCCAGGCTGCTCCAACCTGGCCTTGGGCAGTGCCAGGGATCCAGGGGCAGCCACAGCTTCAATCCGTGCTTGCAGGGAACGATTCCTTCCCAATATCCCATCCAGCCCTGCCCTCTGGCACTGGGAAGCCATTCCCTGTGCCCTGTCCCTCCTTGCCTTTACCAAAGCCCCTCTCCAGAACTTCTGCCTCTTCTCCCTTCCCGTTCCCACACTGGCACATGGATGGCAAAATCTGACCTTTTTCTTCAAGGATTCCCAAGGAAACCAGTAAAAAAAACCACCCTGGCTAAGGAGTCTGAGCATTCCCAAACAGCCTGGGGGAGCTGGGATCAAAACCAGCACAGCTGGAGCCGTCTCAGCCAGGAAAGGAGGCACCTCTGGCACTGGGATAAACACACAGCTCCCGTGCCCAGTGCCACCCCACATCCCAAATCCCTGCGTGCTGAGGATGGCACCTCCTTCTGAAGGATTTCCAGCATTCAAGGCAGTGGATTTTTTGAACCTGCCTCAACAGCTGAAATTCCTTCATTCTCCACCCGAACCTGAACAAGCTCCGCACAATGCTGGGGTTGAGATAAAGAAATAAACACGGAATATCCTCCAGATGTTCCATTTACCCTCCTCATTCCCATAAAGAGGCAACAAACCCTCCCTCCCCCGGCCGGAGGAAAAGCAGCTCCTTCATATCAAAGCCTCAGCAGTTAAATATTTATCCAAGTGCCTGTCCCCACTTCCCTGGATGCCTGCATTTCCAGGCTCGAGCCTGACTGATCTATTATTCTCTTTTCCAAGCACTAAGTGGAACTTTTTTATTACAGCTGCAAATTATAAAGCTAGGGAAATTCTTTGAAGGGAGTTTGAGCCAAACAGGTTTTTCCACCCCCTCCCCCTCCTCCTCCTGGGATTCAAGACGGGGCTGCAGGAACAGCACTGGGAGCAGACAAGGATGGGAAGGAGCTGGAAGAGGTAATTGCCAGGATCCTGGAGCTGGAGCTGTTTCTCATTAAGGCCCTTTCTATTTTCTTGGTTGCCACCGTTACGTTTCTTTGAGGGCCACACAAGGGCAGTGAGGGTGAGCTGGGGCCAGCCAGGGCTGGTGGGGTGGAGTCTCCTTTAGGTGGAGAAGCTTCCGCAGGGATTCAGCCCCTGGGGCACCCTGAGGGGGTCTCCCCATCTCCAGACAACACAGCCTCAGCCAGGTGGGGCAGATCTGCCAGCAAACTGGACAATCGTGGAATGGTTTGGGATGGAAGGGACCCTAAAGCCCATCCCAGCCCTGCCATGGCAGGGACACCTCCCACTGTCCCAGGCTGCTCCAGCCCCAATGTCCAGCCTGGCCTTGGGCACTGCCAGGGATCCAGGGGCAGCCCCAGCTGCTCTGGGCACCCTGTGCCAGGGCCTGCCCACCCTCCCAGGGAACAATTCCCAATTCCCAATATCCCATCCAGCCCTGCCCTCTGGCAGTGGGAGCCATTCCCTGTGTCCTGTCCCTCCATCCCTTGTCCCCAGTCCCTCTCCAGCTCTCCTGGAGCCCCTTTAGGCCCTGCAAGGGGCTCTGAGGTGTCCCTGGAGCCTTCTCCTCTCCAGGTGAACACCCCCAGCTCTCCCAGCCTGGCTCAGAGCAGAGGGGCTCCAGCCCTGGGAGCATCTCTGAGGCCTCCCCTGGACCCTGAGGAGCACTCCCTGCTTTTGGTTTTCCCCCCATTATTGCCAAGGAATCCCCTGGAGCACTTGGCCAGCCCAGCACCTGCTTGGGCCACCACAGCAGGTCAGGGGTGGGATGGCAGGAGGGTGAGGAGAAGCTCCCACCAACCTCTTGAACCACAAAGGGGTGAGCAGGAGAGCTGCTCCTTGACCTTCCCTCACAGCTCCGGCTGGAAGACAGAGCTGGGAAGAGCTCAGGCTGTGCCAAGTGGTCAATCCCTGTCCTGGCCACCACCACCCCGGACACTGCCCGCAGCCCCTGCCCTCTGCATGCCCTCCCTCCCTCCTGGGCAGCCCGGAGGCAGCACAGCGGGGGCCAGGAATGCGGTGCCACCTCTCCCAGGACGTTAATCCTTATCTAAATTCATCCTCACGCCTGTCTGGCTTTGAAAGGAGCCTCAACTCCTCATTAAAGGACACGGTGAGAAGTTTCTCCTCTGAGCACCGTAAAGCTCCAGCGCCTCTGGATGGAATAGCAGGCCCGTAATTAACATTAATGACACTCCTAAGGAGCGCCGCAGCCCGGAGCTGTGGGATAATTCCAGCACGGAGCCAGGCTGGTACGGGGGCCACTCATCACTGTCACCTGGCGGTGTGCAAACCATCCTTTGAGGGAGCTGGGCACATTCCAGGAGCTGGGCACAGCTCCACAGCCCTGGCTCGCCGGCAACGGCAGCCAGATTAATCCGGGGGACGATTCGGAAGCACAGGGAGAGACGCTGCTCATTTTGCTCTCCAAATTCCCGCACTTCCACGCTCCCCCCCTTGCAGATGTTCCAGGTTGGGCTCTGTTCTCAGGATAAATAGCACGGGGTGGAGATCACGGAGCCGTGGGATCCTTTAGGCTGGAAAAGGCCTAATGAAATCGTGGCGTCCACACACGTCCCCAAGCGCCACGTCCACACGGTTTTTAAATCTCCCCAAGGATGGGGATCCCCCCCCTGCCCTGGGCAGCTGTGCCAGTGCCTGACCACCCTTTCCAGGAGGAATTTTCCCAAAATTCCACCCTGAGCCTCCCGTGGCCCAGCCTGGGGCCGTTCCCTCTCCTCCTGTCCCTGTTCCCTGGGAGCAGAGCCCGACCCCCCCGGCTGTCCCCTCCTGGCAGGGAGTTGTGCAGAGCCACAAGGGCCCCCCTGAGCCTCCTTTTCTCCAGGCTGAGCCCCTTCCCAGCTCCCTCAGCCTCTCCTGGGGCTCCAGCCCCTTCCCAGCTCCGTTCCCTGCCCTGGACACGCTCCAGCCCCTCCGGGTCTCTCCTGTCATGAGGGACCCAAAACTGACCCCAAGATCTGAGGTGAGTCCCAGGGGACGGGCACTGCCCTGCTCCTGCTGCCACCCCAGGGCTGGGACAAGCCAGGTGCCAGTGCCCACCTTGGGAAGATGCTCCATACGGATTATTTCCACACGTTGGCCACGTCCTGCTGCCTCCACCTGCTCTGCAAACATCATTCTCCTGCCCGTGCCCAACGCCTGCCTTTCCAAAGCTGGGGAATGTCAGAGGAGCTGCCTGGATGCTCTCCCGAATCCCGCCCGTGCGGAACATCAAATAATCGAATCGCTACAAGGGGAAACGTCGCTATTATCAAGGTTGCAGAGCAGCAGAGTTAATGACCCATCAGGGCCTATTTAGGACCAGCTTAAATGATTAAATCCGAGGCACAGTCTAAGCACGGGCTGCTCGGTGGGGTGGGGATGGTGGAGAAGATCTCTGCTCCCAGGTTTTTGGAGGTCTGGGATTCAGTTTTTGACCTCTGTGCCTTGGTGGCCCCAGCTGGGCGCCAGACTTGGCCAAGTGCCACAGGAAATGTCCTTTTCTCAGGGATTTGTAATGTGGGATGGAGAAAAACACCCCCAGCACAGAAAGTGTCTAAAGTCAAAGTTGGAAATAATAGAAGGAAAAAGGAGAAGAAGAAAATGGGGATGTGCGCTATCACCAGTTCACATCTGAACTTCACCCAGCCTGGAAAAATCCCACCAAAAACCCACCTCTGTGCCAGTGGGGCAAAAGGGAAGGAAATGAACCCTCAGAAGGCTTTGACCCAACAGGTTTTCCCACCAGGAAAACATTCCACACCTGGAATGTCACTGCAACAACACAGGATAAGGAGAACTCATGTAAAATTTAGCCAAAATCCAGCTGCCTTGAGCCGGAGGAGCCTCGTCCCAGCCCAAACCTGACCTAGGTGTGCCACAAAGATGTCCCATCCTGCCCAGCAGCTGCTTCAAGCTGGAACTCAGCACGTCCCCTGGGCTCAGCCGGTCGGGTCGTGCTCCGATCCGCCCTCTCCAGCTGCTTCCCAGAGGACGTTCCTTGAGGGCCACGGAGTTCGTGGATCTGGCCAGACAGCAGCGTGGCAAAAGGAGCCACAGCTGGGAAGCAGGTGAGGGTTTGGGCTCAGCTCCCCTCTGCAAGGGTCAGGGGATGAAGGGCAGCTCACGGGATGGGTCTAAGGAGGGTCCAAAGGTGAAGGATGGGTCAAAGGACAGGCCTGAAAGACAAAGGATGGGTCTAAGGATGGGTCAGGGGAAGAAGGATGGGCTAAAAGTTGAAGGGTGCGTCTAGGGAGGGGTCCAAGGATGAAGGACGTGTCTAGTGATGAGTCAAAGGACAAAGGGTTGGTCAAAGAAGGAAGGATGGATCAAAGGGTGGGTCTAATGAGGGGTCCAGGGATGAAGGACAGGTCCAAGGACAGGCCTAAAGAGGAAGGAGGGGTCCAGGGATGAAGGACAGGTCCAAGGACAGGCCTAAAGAGGAAGGAGGGGTCCAGGGATGAAGGACAGGTCCAAGGACAGGCCTAAAGAGGAAGGAGGGGTCCAAATACAGGTGAAAGGATGAAGGATCTGTCTAAGGATGGTCCAAAGGTCAAAGGATGGGTCTAACGCGGGGTCCAAGGATGAAGGGTGGGTCCAAGAATAGGTCTAAAGATGAAGGACAGGTCTAAGGATGGGTCTATAATGAAGAATGGTTCTAAGTACAAAGGAAAAGTCCAAGTACGGGCCAAAGGATGAAGGATGGGTCTAATGAGGGATCCCAGGATGAGTCCAAGGACAGGTCTAAAGATGAAGGATGGGTCTCAGGATGGATCCAAGGATGATGGATATGCCTAAGTACTAAGAAAAGGTCTAAGCACAGGTCAAAGGATAAAGGATGGGCCAAAGGACAAAGGCCAGGTCTAATGAGGGGTCCAGACATGACGGATGGGTTCAAGGGCAGGTTTAAAGATGAAGGAGAAGGTCTAAGGATGGGTCCAAGGATGATGGGTGGGTCTAGGTAGAGGTCAAAAGATAGAGGATAGGCCAACAGCCAGGTCTAAAGAGGGGTCCAAGGATGAAGGACAGGTTCAAGGGCCGGTCTAAAGATGAAGGACGTGTCTAAGGATGGGTCCAAGGATGACGGGTGGGTCTAGGTAGAGGTCCAAGGACAAAGGATGGGCCAAAGGATGGGTCTGAGGGTAAAGTCCACCCACCGCAGGGCAGATCCTGCCTCCAGAGATCCCCTGGACACCCCTTCCAAGGGTCAACACACACCCTGAACGAGCTGGGCTTTCGTTCCTCGACAAATGGGTTCTTAAGACCTCCCATTCCCAGTTTGTTTCTTTCCTGGCTCCTGATGGATAATCATTAACCATCCATGAGCGATTCCAATGGCCCGTGGAATTCACGAGCTATTAAATGGGCATTATATTATCAGCCACTCTCAATGTTTTCTTTCCGTTTCAGGAGCATTCCTGAGATGTTTATGGGTTGTGGATTTATGGAAGCCAGGGGATCTTTTCAGGAGTAATGTTCCGTACCTCGGAGTTACGGTCAACAGCTGGAGACTCCATGCAGGAAAATTGGAGGCTGGGAGCTCCAAAAAAAATAAAAATAAAAATAAAAATAAAATCAAACTTAACCGCTGCCTCAGAAGGTCTTGGCGCGCAGAAATGATGGATTAAATGCTGGGAATAAGATCTGAAACACAACATTCAAAGGAGTTTATGAGCTGTCATCGGGAATCAAGCAGTACACGGTGGCCTTGCTCTGGAGGGGACCCCGTCGCTGCCGCTGCTGCTGTCACAAATAAATGGTGGTGGTTTATTTTCTGTCTGTGCCGAGGTGGAAAAATCCGGGGGGAGCAGCCCCGGAGAACCCTGAGGGCTCAACTCCATCAATCCCGACCCACAGCTCATGGGGAGAGAGATTTCTCCTCCTGCCAAAGTCACCCCTGGCTCCCCAGAGCCCGTTTCACCCCATCCTGAGCTGGGGAGGAGATAAAGGGACTTGGGACAAGTGGCAGGACACAGGGAGTGGCTTCCCACTGCCAGAGGGCAGGGCTGGATGGGATACTGGGAATTGGGAATTGTTCCCTGGGAGGGTGGGCAGGCCCTGGCACAGGTGCCCAGAGCAGCTGTGGCTGCCCCTGGATCCCTGGCAGTGCCCAAGGCCAGGCTGGACACTGGGGCTTGGAGCAACCTGGGATAGCAGAAGGTGTCCCTGCCATGGCAGGGGTGGGATGGGATGGTCCTTAAGTTCCCTTCCACCCCAAACCATTCCATAAATCAGCCTGAGGGACACCAGCCTTTCTCCTGGGAGGGTCTCAGAAGGGTCCTCGCAGAGAAGAGGCAGGATGGGGGTAAATCTCCACCCCAAATCACTCCAGGAGATCCCACCAGCACTTGGGAGTGTCCTCAAACTCCCGGCTCTCCACGTCCAGCCCCTCCTTCCATGCTGGAACAGGACACAGGGAACAGAAAGCCACAACCCAAAGCAACCCAAGGGCCCAGGGGCACAACTAAAGCCAGAAGGGTTGATCAGGGAAGGTTCCAAATCCCCTTGCAGGGATGAGCTCCCTCCTGCAGGAAGCACAGAGGACTTCAGGGACACCGTAGAAGTGTGGCATTAAAAAAAAACCATCCTCAAATTCCAAGGCCATGGCCATAAAATAACAATTAGCTGGGAAGAGCCTGGAAATATTTCAATTTTAATCCACTTTTTATCTGTGCCAGGCATTTTCCACCTCATCCAGGCTAATAAACAGCTCTCACTCCAGCAGGGCTGTGCTGGAAAAAAAAAGAGGGGAAAAAGAAGAAGCTGCCTCTTTAATGCACTAATTACAATCCCGAACCACTAATGGGATTAGCAGGCAGGATTTAGTGGTTGTCTCCTGCAAAATCATTAAGTGCCATTAGAGAAAATGAAGTTCCCTGCTTCTCCAAGAGGTTTGCAGGAATCCGGATCCAACCCGGCGCAGCGGCCCCTGGAGCACCACGGGGCCCTGTCAATATTGGCTCTTTCCTTGATTAATTCCCTAATCAGGAGCTGAAATTGCCCGGCACCTCTGGGAAGAGAGCGCTGGAGGCACTGGGAAAACTGGCTGCAGTCAGGGGAAGGAATCATGGAATGGGTTTGGGTTGGAAAGGACCTCAAGGATCATCCCATCCCACCCCTGCCATGGCAGGGACACCTCCCACTGTCCCAGGCTGCCCCAAGCCCTGCCCAGCCTGGCCTTGGGCACTGCCAGGGATCCAGGGGCAGCCCCAGCTGCTCTGGGCACCCTGTGCTAGGAAGGTGGAGAGCAATGAAGGCAGAGGGGACATCACTGTGTTTGCGTCACCCCGTGTGACATTCCCATCTCCACGCCCTTCCCTGCTCCTTCCCCTTGCAGGGAATTCCAGGCATCCCATCCCCACAGTGGGGAGTCAGTGGCCAGGAGATTTAGCGGTGTCCAAACCTGGCCCCAGCTCCGTGTCAGGGTGACCATGAGTGCTGGAAGGTGTCCCTGCCCCTGGAATGACACGAGCCTTAAGGTCCCTTCCAGCCCAAACCTTCCTTTGATCCTTGCCTGACCGCAGCCGGTTTTCCCAGTGCCTCCTGCGCTCCCTTCCCAGCAATTTCAACTCAGGATCTTCAGGGGATATCCAGTGACCAACCCGGGGGTCAAACAGGGGAAGCTCTGCCCTCGGTGAGACCTTCTCCAGCCTCCGAGCATGGACTGGGGGCTGGAATGCTGAGAAAAGCAGGAGAAGGGGGAGGCTGCTCCCCGGGAACGCGGGGGTGCTCCTGGGGACCGAACAAAGCAAACACTTTCCTCCAGTGCCTAAGCACGAGGGGGAGGGTGGCCTCCCAGGAGGCATTTTCCAGCTGAAATGGCTTTGTTTCCAAAAGCTGAAAGCCTTTGGAGACCAAAAATTCCCAGCTCAGGGGAAAAGGAGGGTGGATGATCACCCTCACCTCGTGCAGTCACAGCCCGGGGGACGAGTGACACGGCGGTGCTGAGGCCACCAGACACATCTGCCACCCCCAAACCCGCTCTGGTTCCCTCTGCCCCAACAAGGAAAGCTCCAGGTCAGGCACTGGGAGCACCTCGGTGGGTTTAACCCTTCCCATGTCCCAGCTGGAGCTGCCCAAACATCACGGAGAGGCCGGGGGGTCTGCGCTGAGCCAGAGCATCCACGCTCCCTCCACAGCCCTCAGGGGACTCTTCCCAGCATTCTGGCACAGCCTTCTTATCCTCAAGAACGCCAAATTTGGGGACGAAAAGAGGAGGTGGTCCTGGGATCCTGGTGTGGGAGCCAGCTCCACCCCGAAACACCCACGGGGAGAGGAGCTGATGTCCCAAAGCGGCCGCGAGTCCCCTCTGCCACCCCATGCCATGGCCGGAGAAAGGTTCCCCGAGCAGGGCGCCCGACAGGGGTGGAAAGGGACGGAGAGGGAATGCCGCGATGCCAGGGAATCCTTTCCCTGCGCAGCAGCAGCCTCTGCCGGCACCGGAGCCGCAGAGCAGGAGCCGCGGGGATGGCAGAGCCTGGAGAGCGCGCTCCGAGCGCCGCCGGGGACGGGCGCGATCCCAGGGGGCCTCCGGAACACAAACTGTGCTCTCCACGAGGATTTATAAATCCATACATGCACTTTTCAGCTGGAAGGTGAATTCCCATCTCACTCCCCCCCGCGGTTCTCACGGCCGCTCCCGTGCAGCAGCTGGGAAATCCAGCCCTCCCATCCCACATTCCGGCACGCCAGCGCTTTGCCAGCCAGCAACCCTGGAGCCCCTGGGTGCTCCCCGTCCGCCCCAAAATGAGATCCCGGGGGAGCAGGACCGACACCACCCCACAGCATCCCCGCCGCGAGGAGCCGCAAAAAAAAAAGCAATTTCCACGCGAAACCTCCAAACAGGACACCGACATTTAGGGATAAATGTACTTTTTCCCAGGCGCTGGGACGAGGTTTATCCCCCGCGACACGCACCAGCACCCGGGCCACCACTTACTTGGGGGTGTGCGCCTCATCCACGCGGTGTCCCAGCTGGAACTCGTGGGATTTGCTCCGGTGCAGCGCCGTGAATCCCGGGATGAGGTGGATCAGCTTCCGCGACGAGGGCGGGGGCGTCCCGGGGGGCTTCAGTTTGTTCCTGCGGCGCACGGGCGGGGTCCCCGGCGGCGTCATGGTGGTGACGATGTTGGGGGTGCGCGGGGGGGTGTGCGCGGCGTGGCGCTGCCGCGGGGACGGTGGCAGGGAGCGGTGGCCGGACTCCAGGGGTGGGCAGAGCCCCGGGTGGCCCTCCACGGTCAGGCGGTCCACGTGGGTGTACATGGGGCCGTGGGACGAGCTGGCGTGGCAGTGGTGCTGCCCACACTTGGGCTGGACCTTGGGGCTCAGGTGCGTCCTGCCCCAAGGTCCCGGCTCCGCGGGACAGCCGGGGCTGTTCTCCTTGCCCGGCTCCGTGCTCGGCCACTGGATGGTCCAGTCCTGCTTGGAGAGGCTCCCGCCTGCAGAGAGCACACAGACACGGCCATGCGGTGGGGCAGAGGCTGGGAATTGCCTGCTCGGCCCCGGAGGTGTTAAAGATCCCATCCCGGGAGGTGTTTATGGGTTGGGTGGAGCTCGGAGCAACCTGGTTGAGTGGAAGGTGTCCTTGCCCACGGAATGAGATGATCCTAAAGGTCCCTTCCAAGCCAAACTGTTCCCTGATCGATTCTATCCTGGTGCTGCACCCCAGCAGGAGGCTGCTCTGTGTTACAGGGTCGTGGAACGGTTTGGGTGGGAAGGGACATTAAGGATCATCTCATCCCACCCCTGCCATGGCAGGGACACCTCCCACTGTCCCAGGCTGCTCCAGCCCCAGTGTCCAGCCTGGCCTTGGGCACTGCCAGGGATCCAGGGGCAGCCCCAGCTGCTCTGGAGATCCCTCTGCGGAGCCTCACCACTCCCAGCGAGGGATTTGCCAGGGCTGGAGGTGTCCCCACATGTCCCCCACCATCACCAGGGTGGCACTGGGATGGGACCCCCCCACTGGCTCGGTGACACCCCTCACCTGGCCCAGGCTGATGCCCCATCTCACCCCCCATTTGTATAACGAGGGGCTGTAATTAAGGGAGGCTCCTCTCCACTCCTAATTAACCAGGAGCAAGGCGGGGCCGGCAGCATCCCAGGGATGATCCCAGGGGAATTGGGTCCTCCATCCCACTTCCAGGCCCCTTGACTGAGGCCTTTTGATTGCCCCCATCAAGGAGAGCCCGAATCTCCTCCTCTCCCAGCGCGCCCTTCCCACTCCGGGTTGGGCTGGTAACCGGATCCCCCTTGTTAGGGGAATGTCCCAGTTGGATGGATGGATGGATG
>VZSE01010151.1:3656-16237 GCA_013398275.1 Promerops cafer
GGATGGTGAGGGGTGGATGAGGTGACATCTTCGGGCGGATGAGGTGACAAGGGCCAGTCGGAATCGATGAGGGGCTCGGTGCCAGCTGCCTGGGGAGTTGGGTGACTTAGTGGTGAACCAGACCCTGCTTTGGGGTGAACAGGGAGGTTGGGAGCTCGGCAGAGCATCCAACATCCCATAATTTACTTGTTTGCTTCCCGCGTGCGAGTTGAGGGTGGGCTGGCGTGGAGGGAGAGCCGGTGGCTGGCAGAGGACAGCGGTGGGATCCCCGCCGGCTCCAGGCAGGATTCGGGAGGCTTCGGGGAATTGTGTGGGTTACATAAAGGAGGGGTGGCTGCAGGATCTGGGTTTTGTGTTATTGAGGTGTAGAGGAGGTAAGTGGGTGCTGCAGACAAAGGGAGAGAGAGAGAGAGAGAGAGAGAGAGATCTGTCTCCTGCTCCTCACTTCCAATTAGAGGTGTGGAATGGGAAGCTGGGCGTCCTTTAGGAGTTGGGGAAGTGCAGGGAAGCAGGGATTGGAGCTGTGGGTACAAATCTGGGATTTGCCTCCGTCCTGGGCTGTGGCCATCAGGTGTGGCCTTAAACCAAAGCTAAACAGACTGGGCTGGAGCTGTGTCTGCTCTGAGACACTTCTGCAGCTGCTTGGAGGAAGTTATTGTGGTTAAATAGGGGGTTTTTTTGGGAAAACTGGCACCCTCCAGCTTTGTGAGCTTCTTGTGACGCTGCCCTGGACACGTCCAATGGGGGTGATTCCTACCAGGAGAAAATCTGGTGTGTGACAGACCACAGGAGTCAGCAACTCAGTATTTAATCCAAGTAAACTCGAGGCCTTTGGGGTGATTCCTTGGTTTTCTTCAGCTTTTCAGAGCCCAGTGGCTTCTCAGAGCTGAGCTCAGGCCTCCATCCCCGGCAGGTTCCACAGGTCTTTGTCTCCCTGCCGTGTGGGATATCCACGGGCAGGTGAGCAAATCCTTGAGGCTTCACCTCCCAGGTCATCTCCGTGACCATAAAACAAATTCATGGGAATTTGTGGCTCTGTAGCCACCATTTATCCCCTTCTTTTGCGGGGAAAAATGGGAAAAACCCCCCAAAAAAGCCGGATCAATACGGTTAAACACAGCTGATTGTCCCAGAGGTTTTCTCCTGCCATCTGTGGCTGTGACACGAATGGAAATGGCTCTTTTGTGTGGCTGCTGGGGGGTGCTGCCATGCTTGACACGGTTTTGGTGCCCATTCCCGTTTTCCTGCTGTTCCCATCTCATCCCTGGATGCGGCGTTTAACACCCCGGAGGGAATTAATGCACCCAGAGCTGCCCCGGGGAGGTTGGTCCGGCTTTCAAGGGGTGGAGTGGCAGCACAGCAGGGATCCGAGCCGGGAGGGGAGCGTGTGACAGAGGGGACACGGAGCTTTGTCCCCTGCTCATCCCCCTTCCCTGCCCGGGTTCCTTATCTGCCCGCCTGCCTCGTGCCCTGCTGGGGCTGTCATCGCGCCCTGGAGCTCGTTAGCCTAACGAAGGACCCCGCTCCTCATCCCTGCCCTTGGCTCCAGAGGAACTGGACACTCTGCCCCTTGGAAAAAGCTGATTTTATGGCAGTTTCCTGATTTTATGGCAGTTTCCTGATTTTATGGCAGTTTCCTTGCTGTTAGGGGATCGTGGCTGTCCCTGCCCCGTTAGAGCCGGGGCTGGATGAGCTCCAGCTCCGGAATAATCGCCCTGGGAACGCTCTGGCTCCTGGAGGGCTCCAAGTGGCCACTTGTCCAGTGGCCAGCGGGTGGGGGAAGCTGTTTGAGCAACCTCGTGAGGAGGTGGCGAGCACAGAGCTGGAGCTGGCACTTAGAAAAATCATTTTCTTGCCTTTTCAGCCCTAAAAATGAGCTCAGGGTAGAAACGTGGGATGGTCTGGTTGGATTTGTAACCCCCAGCGCAGCTCTGGAAGAGTTTCCAGAGCCTGTGGGGACCAGCAGAGTTGGCAGAGGGGTGGGGAAAAAGGGGGTGGATGGCCTAAAAACCTGGAGAAGCAGGGGGGAATTTTGTGATTGTTTGGGGATTCTTGTGGCTGGAAAAAGAGAGTGAGGGGAAAAAGGGGTTTATAGAATGTGGTGTCTGTGCTGATGTGAGATAAGTGAGGGACCTGCTTGAGGTTGTAGATCCAGTGTTGTTTTCCTCATTTTTATGAGAAATCAGAGGAGTGGAGGTCACCAAAAATCCTGGAATGGTTTGGGTTGGAGGGACCTTAAAGCCATCCAGTCACGGGCAGGGACATCTTCCACTATCCCAGGTTGCTCCAAGGCCCAGAATTCCAACCTGGCCTTGATGTAAAGATCTCACAGTTGAGCTTTGAGGTGGAAAGCTCTGATTGCTCCAATATCCTGGGATTCCTGAAGTGGTGGGAACCTCTAATTCCAATATCCTGGGATTCCTGAAGTGGTGGGAACCTCTGATTCCAATATCCTGGGATTCCTGAAGTGGTTTAGCCACAGAAATCTTCTGTGTAAAGCAGGATTCTGGATTTCCCACCTGCAGCATCTCTGAGGTCTCTGCTCAGGGTGTCTCTGTCCTCCTCACCTGTTGCCAGGTGATTTTTTGCTTTACCTTCCTCTCCTCTGGCTTTTCCACAAACTGGGAAGGGAACAGAACTAAAAACGTCAATCCAGTTCCCTGCCTGCCCACTGTCACATTCAGACAAAAAAAACCAAAAAAAAGAGCAAAGCTGGGAGAGAGAGCTTTGTCTTAAATATTAATTGGTCCGAGATTTACTCACTTAATTTGTACTTGACAATAAATTGCTGGGATTCAGAGAACTGGCAGAGCCCAGGCCTTGCTTTTGGTCCCCCCTGTTATCATCTGCTGCTGCTTGGTTGTGCCAAAAAGGGCCTGGATGAAAACCAGGGGACAAACGAGCCATTGTGCCCCAAACCACGGTGGCATTTGGAGTTTCTGAAAGTGAAACTCTCTCGCAAACGCTCTCGAGTTTAAATCTTCCCCCCCAAAAACACTTCTGAAATGTTGTGTCTTGCACAATCCTGGTCCAAAATACTTCTTTTCCTCCTCCAAAATACCTGAGCAGCCACCAATTAATTACAAAAAAAACCCCAACCAAAAGCGGTCACGGGGATAAATTTGTTTAATTTGGTGAATTCTTGCTGGTGGGGGCTCTGAGGGAGGTTTAATCTTTGTTTAAAGGGGTGTAAGGAGCTGGATTTTTCCTGGGAATGAGCTCTGGATTCAGCTGATCATTCAGATTCCAACAGGGTTGGAATCTCCAGCAGTTCAGGGTTAGGTTTTTGTGGAATGGGTGGGTAGGGATTGGCTGTGACGTTAAGGACAAAAAAAAAGAAAAAGGAGGAAATTCAGGCACTTTGTTAACACCGAGACACAAAACAGGAAATTTAGTTAAGGGTTGTGCTTTTTCATCATTTATCCTGTGTTTTTCCCCCTCCTGACAGAGTAGGAGTTTTAAAGTACTTCAGCCTGGGTTGGGTCTGTACAGCTGAAAACATTCCCGAATTTCCACTTAAAGATGGATTTTTAATGACTTTTCAGAAGGTGCAAAAGCTGAGAAACCTCGGTAGCTCCTGCTTTATTTTCATATTTCAGAAAGCAACCTGGAAAGCAGAGTTATTTGAAAAACAATCTCACTCCTAATGGGAATGGAGGAGCAGGAAAAAGGGCCCTGATTCCTGAGGGAAGGAGATTCCCCCTCTTGGCACTTCCAGATCCCCCTCAGGTGGCAGCAGGGAGGTGACAACCAGGGACAGACACTCTGCTAACATCTCCCCAAAAAGCCTTTTTGTTTTATTCCCAACTTGTCCCCTCTGGAAATCAAAAAGAAATCTATTTTTAAATCTATAGAATAGTTTGGAAAGGGTTTTTTTTTTCCAACCCTCGAGGCATTTTGTCCATTTCTGCCTCATCTGCTGTTAGAAAAATGCACAAGATTTAAACGTTCCTGGTGTGGTTTAACCCCTCCAGAGCTCATCCCGAGCTCAGGAACTGCCAGAGGATTTCTCTGGATGTGCTGCAGGAGCTGCTTTTGGGAGGTTTTTTGTGTTGGGTTTTTTTTTTTTTTTCATTTCCTCGACTCTGAGTTACTTCTCTTTTTTTTCTTGCTGGCAAGGGCTCGGTGTTTATGCTCCATAAATCCAGACGTGGCCCGGCTGCTCCTCTGAGCAGTTGTGGTGCAATTCCCAAACAAATGTTGGGAATTCCATCAAACTTTTCTATCAGGGACAACAGCAAGGCCTGAGGGGCTCTTTATTTCCTTTTTATTTTAATTAAAGCAAGACCTTTTGGTAAGGCTGAGAATTGCTGGTTGTGTTTCCAGCTTGGGAGTTCTGTCCCTAAGTGGGGTCTCGGCAGTTCTGGGTGCTGCAGGATCCAGGTGGGAGCAGGAAGCTCCAGGTGCTGCATTTCCAGGGATCCACAGGATCTGGCAGTGTTTCCAAGGAGCTCCAAGGCTCCTGAAGCCTTGGGAACCATTTTTTCCTGAAATCCATGAGTGCTGTGGGAGCATCCACGGAATTCCACTGGTGTCAGGCGGGTTTAATTGCACTAATCCAAATTAAACCTTGACATTCCCATCGTTTGAGTTATGGAATCCTGCTCCATTGCCTTTTCTAGGATAATCTAGCCTCTCTCAGTGCTTTTCCTTCCAATTTAAATCCCACCACTGCTTTCCCTACAAATGCCAGGTGTTCCCTGGAATTGTCCCAGGCCAGGTTGGGAATAGGAGAAGGTGTCCCTGCCGTGGCAGGGGGTGGCACTGGATGGACTTTTCCAACCCAAACCATTCCATGATTTTCCAGACTAGGGGTGTCTGTCCGTCAGCCTGGAGCTGTGCAGCACGCTGGGGTTTTTTTTGGGAAACAAATCCACGATCCAGACATTCCCAGCAGACATTCTGGCACAGCCAGCAGCGTGATCACAGATATGTCTTTATCTCTCCCAAGTTTATCCTGTTTCACTGAGCTGAGCTGGCTCCTGGTGCTCCAGCATCCCCGAGCTGAGCATTCCCCACTCGTCTGAGCGAATCCCTCTTTCCTGGCTTCGCTTGAAAAAAAGGAAAAGCAGCTGGGAAGGGGCTGGAGAATTCCTGAGAGAGCTGGGAAGGGGCTGGAGAATTCCTGAGGGAGCTGGGAAGGGGCCCAGCCTGGAGAAAAGCAGGATCAGGGGGACATTCCCAATGTCCACAAGTCCCCAACAGGAGGGGACAGCCAGGATGGGTGCCAGGGGACACCAGGACAGGAGGGAAACAGCCCCAGGCTGTGCCAGGTGGGAGAAGAGCAGGAATTTCCTCATGGAAAGGGTTGTTAAACCTTGGAAAGAGCTGCCCAGGGAGGTTTGGGGTGCCCATCCCAGGAGGAACCCCTGGATGTGGCACTCGGAGCTCTGGGCTGGGGACAAGGTGGGGATCAGGCACAGCTTGGACTCAGTGATCCCAGAGCTCTTTTCCAGCCAAAATCCTCTTTTGAACCCCGGTTTGGTGCCTCCCCAGCCCATTCCGTGCCTGCCAGCGCTCCACAGGGCCTTACTGCAAACACATTTCCGGGAAAGGCAGCAAAACCCAGGGATTTTGGGGGATTTACACCAACAGAGCTGCAATCCAAACTCCTTTACCAGCATGCCAGTATCCAGAGCTCTAAGCCTGACCTGTGCCAAGCAGCCCCTTCACTTTGTAGGGCCGTGGGCAGGATTATCCACAGAGCATTTCTCACGGAGGTGAAAGAAAGAATTCCACGTTCATCCAGCGGGAGCTGCTGGAAGCGGCGGCTGATGGATCTGGGTGGCTGCCAGGCATTAGTCATGGGGCAACACCTACTTTGGGAGAGTGGCCCGTGGCTTTAGGGGAATAATTCTTCCCCTGCAGCCCTGTGGGGCACGGCCGGGTGGAGGACAAGGAAGGGCTGGCTCGGGAATGTTGTTGGGAATTGAGGGCTCGAGCGGAATTTGATTTATCCCGGCACCGCTGGGCGCGGGCAGCGGGGAGGACGCGGTGGCTGAGCTGGGAATGGATTTTTGGGGATTTGCAGAGGGCTGGGCAGGGTGGGAGTGGAGCTGCTGTGATTCCCACACCTTGGGAATGTCGGGATGAGCCACCCGGAGCGGGTCAGTTGGAGCGTGAGGAGTCAGCGCCTCTCCCTGATCCCAGCACTCCTCTCTCTCTCTCTCTCTGATTGCTAATTAGCTGGTTAACATTCCCTGCCTCATTATCCCACCCTCGGCTTTTCTTCCCGAGGATCTGAGCCTTTCCAGAGGCTCCAGAGGAGGATCTGAGCCTTTCCAGAGGCTCCAGAGGAGCGTTAACTCTCACACTGCGCCTGTTTGTGAGCACCTTTTGTGGTGTAAACCCAAATTCCACGCTCCACATTCACCAGTTTTAGGGATACCCATGAAACCAACTCAGAGTTCCATCCCATTTTGCTGTTTTTTTGGGATTTATGGCCGTTCCTAGGGACAATTCCCATTCCTGCATTGCTAGGATAAAGGGAATCAGCGCTTCCCTGCCTGCTGGTGAGGAATATCTTCATGGCAGCCCAATGTAAGACTATTTTCCCCATTCCAACAGGGACTTTAATTCCATTTTAACACTCCCAGCCGCTCCACGAGCTCATTAATGCTCTTTGCTGCAGAGAGTTCTTCGCCCTGTGGCAAAACTTTCAAAATTGTGATTTTTTTTTTTTTCAAATTTTTTTTTTCTGTTAAGGTGTGAAAAACGCTGTTCTGGTGTTCTCTGGAAATAGTTCTCACCTTTGGAATAATACTGGAGAGAGGCAGAGTGCTGAAAATAGCAGCAGCTGCCATAGGCCAGGATGGAGTTGTGTTGTCAGTCATGGGAACAGAAATCCAATTCCACCTGCGGATGAGCATTCCTGAAATAGAAGAGGGGTTGTCAACCACCAGAGGAGATGCATTGTGTGCATCCCTGGTGTGAAAAAAAGAAATCAAATCTACGTTTTCCAGCGGTTCAGGAAACTTGGGAGAGTCCCAGAGCTGCCTTTGGGAGAGGTGGTTTGGCTAAAATTCAGTGGTTTGGAGGTAAATCCGGGAAAAACCTCGCTGTGATTCCAAAGGGATTCTCAGAGGGAGGTTGTGCCGGCCTGGGGAAGGTGGGAATGGCTCCAGGGTCAGGAAAAGAGCTCGGGGAAGGTCGGTGGAGGGGCAGGAAGTTTTTCTGGGAGCAAAGCTGGGTAGGAAATGGATTCACAGCCAAGGCAGGGGGGCTGCGCTGCTTCCCCAAATTCCAGCACTCCCGAGGCATTCCAGGTACAAATTCTCCATGCCCAACATTTTCCCTGCAATTTCAGAGAGCAATTTCACAGAGCCTCTGGTGCAGCTGCTTTTCTTCCCCAAACTCCCCCAATCCATTTTTTTTAACCGTTTTTCCCTGATTTATTCGTCTCATCCTCGAAACTCCTGTCCCCTGCATAAATAAACCCTCCCTCCTTGGTGTTTTCCANGTTTTCCCCTGATTTATTCGTCTCATCCTCGAAACTCCTGTCCCCTGCATAAATAAACCCTCCCTCCTTGGTGTTTTCCATGTGCAGGCTGCTGTAATTATGGGTTTGGATTCCTGCTGGGACTGATTGTATCGAGCTGATCCAAGTGCTGGTGCCCATGGATTGGGTTTGGGGCTGGTGATTAAAATAAAATAGAATGGCTGGGTGGGAAGAGGGGTGGGCCTGGCCACGTTCCATTTAATCCTAGAACAGATTGGAAAAGCTTTTGTCCACATCCATATTTTCCTGAATGTTCTCCCAGGTTTTATCCAAGCAGGGATATTTTCTCCTCCATGCTCTGGGTGGTTGTAAATTCCAGGACTTGTAAAATTGTTATTTCTGCGTTTTCCCGGATTGCAAATTTCAGTGGGATTATCTGAGGAGAAATCCATTTTTGCCAGGTTTTGTCGAAATAAAATTGGGGATGGTGAGGGCTGGCAGTGCTCCTCATCCATTCCTCCCAGGATAACACCATTATCCCAGTTTAAAAGGTTGTTGTGGAGCTGGTGGTTGGAGTAGGAAGTGGAGGAGCAGTTCCAGGATTTAATTAATACCTGTCCTTAATGCCTGTGTGCATTCCCACCAGCCCCAAGGAAGTGGGAACGAGAAAGAATTCCAGGAGCAGAGCTGGATAAAGCTGCAGAAACTCTGTGTAAATGTGCTGGGAAAAAAAAAAAAAAAAAAGATGCTTGGGAAGTGAGAGCCCATAAATCTGTCACCTCTGCCACCTCTCTGGGAATGGGAATTTGCTCCATTCCCTGGATTCCCAGCAGATCCTGCTCTAATCCAGGGCTATAAATACTCCTGGTTTGCTTTCCTGGCTGACGTGGCTCTGACGGGGATCTCGTTAGGAGCAGGGTTTTGTGGAATTCAAAGGCTTTTCAGTGGTTGCTGCTGCGCTCTTTGAAGGTTTGTTGGTGGAGCTGGGGGTGAGGATGACACAAGGAGAGCTGGGATCCCATTCCTGCCAGGATCCTGGGAGATTTCCTGCTCGGTGGGATGGGAACCACACTCGGTGTTCCAGGGGTGGAAGGAGCTTCACTCCAAACTCCTGAGCTGGTCCGTCCTGAGGGACACGGATTTTCCTGCTTTGCCAGCTCCAGGAGGGCAGGGATAGGTGGGATTTTGGGAAGGAATTCCTGACTGTGAGGGTGCTGAGGGAATGGGATGGAATTCCCAGAGCTGCTGTGGCTGCCCCTGGATCCCTGTCCAAGGCCAGGCTGGAGAAGAGAAGCTCCAGGGAGAGCTTGGAGCCACTTCAGTGGTTAAGGGAGCTCCAGGAGAGCTGGAGAGGGATTTGGGACAAGGGATGGAGGGACAGGACACAGGGAATGGCTCCCACTGCCAGAGGGCAGGGATAGGTGGGATTTTGGGAAGGAATTCCTGACTGTGAGGGTGCTGAGGGAATGGGATGGAATTCCCAGAGCTGCTGTGGCTGCCCCTGGATCCCTGTGAGTGTCCAAGTCCAGCTTGGAGCTACCTGGGATGGTGGGAGGTCTCCCTGCCCTTGGAATGGGATGGGCTTTGAGGTCCCTTCCCACCCAAACCATCCTGAGATTCCATGATCCTAAACACGATTTTTCTCCAAGTCCCACGTCCGTGATCCTCTCGAGTGCAACGCTGAGGAGTTTTGGTGTAAATCCCGAGCTGTGGGAATTCAGAGCAAGCAGGAAAAGGCTCCTTTAAACACCACTGAACTCCCACTGCCTTTCGTGGTGTCCTCTTGTAATCCCAACTCATTTTCCTGAATTATTTCTGCGTGGGTCTGTGTGGGGCCAGCTCTGCCCTTCCCTGTGCCACTCCTGTCCTTGTCCTCAGCGGGTGCTGCGGGCACTGCTGGGCTCTGCAGAGGCGTCCCTGGCACGGAGCTCCTGCTGCCAGCTGGGTCCAGGGCCTGGGGCTGGCAACTGGACACTCCAGCCATGGGAGCCAGCCCAGACAGGGCTGCAGCCTCTGCCACAGCCTTCGGGGTGGTTTATTTACATTTCCATACATTCAGGACCTGCCTTTGTGGGTTTTTTGGTGGGGGGGGTGAAATCCTAAAAGTCCTCAAAGGAGAGGTTTAGTGAGGGTGATGCAGGTGGCACTTGAGGCTTTCTCCGTGCTCATCCGTGGAATCTGGGATAAAAAAAAATAATTTGTATCAACTTAGACCTGGCTTTGAACACATCTATTCCAAAAGAGATTTTTTTGGGGAGGGAGAAAGTTTAAAAGTCCTCAAAGGAGAGGTTTAGTGAGGATGATGCAGGTGGCGCTTGAGGCTTTCTCCGTGCTCATCCGTGGAATCTGGGATAAAAAAACCCAGTTTGTATCAACTTAGAGCAGTGTGCTTGGGTTGTGTTTCATTCCCCTCATCAGGCTGTGGCTGCAGCAGCTCCCCCGTGCCCCTGGCAGCTCTGGGGATTCCAGGGAAAGGCTGGAGGTCCTGGAAGGAGGCTCTGGGAATCCCGGTCCTGCGGGCAGCTGAGGGGTTTTGCTCTCAGCAGTTGTCCCTGGATTTCAGCCCGGACAGAGGCTTGGGAGGAAAGGGAACAAACAGCTCTCTGTTCCAGGCCTGGGGGATCCAGGCTTTGTGGAGTGAGGGAGTTTAGGGGGTGCCTTAATGCAGATTCCTTGGGAAGGGCGAGAGGATTTGAGGTTTTCCACGTTGTCCTGGTGGTGTCGGTGTGTGGGGCAGGAGCAGCTGAGGGTGCTCAGAAGCTGCAGGTACAATCGTGGAATGGAATCATGGAGTCTTGGAATCTCCTGAGCTGGAACCCACAGGATCATGGATCCAACTCCCAGCCCTGCACAGACACCCCAAAATCCCATCCTGTCCCTGGGAGCGTTGTCCAAACGCTCCTGGCAGCCTCTGGGACCATTCCCTAGGGAATTCAGTGCCCCAGCACCCTCAGGGGGAAGAACCTTTCCCTGAGATCCATCCCAAATTCCCCTGGAACAGCTCCAGCCGTTCCCTGGGCCCTGTCCCTGCTCCCAGAGAGCAGAGCTTGGAGCTGCAGATCCCGAGGAGTCTCCAGGAATCTCCCCTCAGGCTCCAGCTGGACAACCCAAGTGCCCGCAGCCGCTCCTCGTGTGGCCCCTCCAGACAATTCCCCATTTCCCAGGGCTGGTCCTGAGTTCCAGCTGTGCCTGCAGCCTGTCACCCCTGTCCAGGTGTGTCCCAGGACCCCTGGAACCCCCATTATCCCCATCCAGGTGTGTCCCAGGACCCCTGGAACTCCCATTATCCCCATCCAGGTGTGTCCCAAGACCCCTGGAACCCTGTCATCCCCATCCAGGTGTGTCCCAAGACCCCTGGAACCCTGTCATCCCCATCCAGGTGTGTCCCAGCACACCTGGGATCCCTTCCCAGAGTGGCTGTGTCACCTCTGTCCCATCCCAGGCTGTCCCAGCTGCTTTGTCACAGCCAAGGCTCCTCCAGGTGCCCTCACAGCTTGACCTTGCAGGGAATGGAGGGGGGAAAAACATTCCCAACTGGGAACTGGAAAACTGGGAATGGGAAAATTGGGAATTGGGATGGCCAAGCAGCAGCTGGAGGCCCTGATGTGTGGAGCTCCAGGAGGCTCAGGGAACAAAGGGATGAGTTTTCCCAATTCCCAAACTTAGGGATGAGTTTCCCCAGTTGCCATAGCTGCTGTTCCCTGCTGTCCCCAGGGCAGAGCCACGAGAGGAGCAGGCAAACATCCCGAGCTTCCTGGTGCCTGGGGCATCCCTGGCTCCCAGTGCATCCCTGCTCCAGGTGCTGCTCCCTGGCTTTTATCTGGGCTGGCTTTTGCTGTTAATGATTACACAGGGAGCAGTTCCCTCTGGAAAGCCGAGCCTGGCTCTGCCCCGAGGCCTCCTGCAGCACCAGCCCTGCTCCCCTGGTTGGTTTTTGTCATCCTTGGAAAAAAAGCTGGGATAATAATCTGTATTCTCTGCTCCCCGTGGGGTTTATTCCCTTAAAATTCCAGCGTGAATCGGGGGTTTCTCTGATGAGAACAGAGGGGTTCTCCAGGGTTTTGCTGCTGGAAGTGCTGAGGAATTAAATCCCAGAGTCCCATCTGGGACACAAGCCTGGCTGGGATATTTACCCTGGAGTGGATGACAGATCTCACCTGACATTGGTGGGGCTGGGTTTTGTCAGAGGTGTTTTCCCAGGGATAAATGACACATTGGGAAGGTTCCTGAAGGTTTTTTAGGGAAGCACAGCTCCATATCCACGTCCTGGCCACTTGTTTAAAACAAATCAAGGAGCTGATGAGGTGTGAAAGTTGTGAGGCAGCCAGGATGTGGGGAAAATATTGGGATCTTTGCACAGATCTGTGCCCTGTCCCCATGTCCGGCTCCTCAGATCCTCAAACCCTGAATTCCCTCAGTTTCCTTTGCTTCTGCTGTGCTGGGGCCCAAACTCTGCTTTTTTTTTTTTTTTTACCCTCTTGCAGATGTCATTCTCTGCCACCTGACAAAGGAACAGAATGCAGCAATTTTCCCTAACCTAAATAGTGGCTCTGTATTTCCAGCTCCCCTGGAACTGGAATTAATTTAGTGTGTGGGCTTTTTAATTGGCTCGTTGTGGGGAGGAACAGAAGATGAGATGCTGCAGCTCTGCCTTCCTCTTCCCTTTCTTTCCCTAAATCTTTGTCACTCTCCTTGTCTCTCACTTCCATGAGTCGCTCGGGTTATTTTTCCCTGGTTTCTTCTGTTGAAACTCCCCTCTCACAGCCTCAGGAATATCATGGATGGGGCTGCTTCCTTCACTGTGACAAATCCCCTGTGATTGATGGAGGGAATTGGGAATTGATTCTCCACTCCTGGTGTGCCTGGTGCTGGTTTTGGGAGGTGGGGGATGGATGGATGATGGATGGATGAGGGAGGGATGGAGGGATGGATGGATGGATGGACACAGAGATGGATGATGGATGGATGATGGATGGATGGATGGATGGATGGATGGATGGATGGATGGATGATGGATGAAGGATGGAGGGATGGATGGATGGATGGATGGATGGGATGGATGGATGGATGGATGGATGGATGGATGGATGGATGGATGGATGGATGGATGGATGGATGGATGGATGGATGGATGGATGGATCA
>VZSE01010151.1:16403-29888 GCA_013398275.1 Promerops cafer
GGATGGATGGATGGATGGATGGGTGGATGGATGAAGGATGGATGGATGATGGATGGATGATGGATGGATGGATGGCATCCCTCATTCTGATGGAGCCATCTCCAGACTCAGATGTGGAATTGCACAGCCTGGGATCTGCCAGGCTCCTCGGGGAGAGACTTCCCCCCCACCAAAAAAAATCTCTTTTGGAATAGATGTGTTCAAAGCCAGGTCTAAGCTGATACAAACTGGGTTTTTTATCCCAGATTCCACGGATGAGCATGGAGAAAATCTCCTCAAGTGCCACCTGCATCACCCTCACTAAACCTCTCCTTTGAGGACTTTTAGGATTTCACCTTCCCACCAAAAAAATCTCAAAGGCAGGTCCTGAACATATGGAAATGTAAATAAACCACCCCGAAGGACACACCCCTTGTGTGGCTGGGTGGATTGAAATCCTTCTGGAATGGGCTGGATTCCAGCAGGGAGAAAACAGGGGAAAAACAGGGAAAAAATGGGCTGGTGGAAATGGGGGAAAAGGTGTGAGGTACTTTAAATAGTTCAGGAATGGGCTGGATTCCAGCAGGGAAAAAATGGGGAAAAAAGGGGCTGCTGGAAATGGGGGAAAAGGGGGGAGGTGCTTCAGCTGGTGGGCTCAAAGCTGGTGTTGAGAGGAGCTGGAATTCCCTGCAGGATCCTTTCAATTGCTGAAAATTCTCTCAATTTTTTTTTTTATTTTAGGAGATTTGTGCTTTTCCCCCTGCAGCGAGTGCCCTGTGTGCCAGAGGAGGTGGGGACACCTGCCCAGGTATGTGCCAGCAGCAGCCACAGACACCCAAACACCTCCTGAGCCCCAAATCAGGGCATTTCCCACCCAGAATTCAGGTGGGAAGGATCCTACAGCCCATCCAGTCCCTTCCACCATCCCAGGGTGCTCCAAGCCCTGTCCAACCTGGCCTTGGCATGGGGCAGCCACGCTGTCCATGGTCACCTGTGCCAGGTGGGGACTGTCCCTCCACTCAGGGGTGGTGACCAAGTGCCTCAAATGGCCCTGGGGACACACAGAAATCTGACGTGGAGCTGCTGCCTCTAAACTGGAATGGTTCTTCATAAAACAATTCCATTATTTTTCCTGGAATTGGCTGATCCTTCGGGTCCCTTCCATCCCAAACCCCTCAGTGACACCACAATATCACCTAATAGGTGTTTTGATATCCTCCATCTTCCAAATTCTTAATCTTAAAACAGATTTGGGTTTTGAGAAGAAGATCCAAGGTCACTGACCTGCCTCAGGAGCTGCTCCAGAGGTGTTCCCCTGTTCCTCCAGCCAGGGCAGGGTTGTTTCTTGGGCCCTCCACTGAGAGATGGTGACCAAGTGCCTCAAATGGCCCTGGGGACACACAGAAATCTGACGTGGAGCTGCTGCCCCTAAATTGTTCTGAATTCCATTATTTTTCCTGGAATTGGCTGATCCTTCAGGTCCCTTCCATCCCAAACCCCTCAGTGACACCACAATATCACCTAATAGGTGTTTTGATATCCTCCATCTTCCAAATTCTTAATCTTAAAACAGATTTGGGTTTTGAGAAGAAGATCCAAGGTCACTGACCTGCCTCAGGAGCTGCTCCAGAGGTGTTCCCCTGTTCCTCCAGCCAGGGCAGGGTTGTTTCTTGGGCCCTCCACTGAGAGATGGTGACCAAGTGCCTCAAATGGCCCTGGGGACACACAGAAATCTGACGTGGAGCTGCTGCCCCTAAATTGTTCTGAATTCCATTATTTTTCCTGGAATTGGCTGATCCTTCAGGTCCCTTCCATCCCAAACCCCTCAGTGACACCACAATATCACCTAAAACTTTAGGTGTTTTGATATCCTCCATCTTCCAAATTCTTAATCTTAAAAAAAAGATCCAAAGGTTATTCAAGGTCACGAGTCACTGACCTGCCTCAGGAGCAGCTCCAGAGATGTTCCCCTGCTCCTCCAAGGAATAACCAGCCAGGCCAGGGTTGTTTCTTGGGCAGAAAGAATTTTTTTTGAGGAGATTCCAGCGGTTTTTTTGTCCTCAATCCCGGTTTTGAGCTGGATTTGGAGTCTCCAAGAGAGGGCACTGTGTCCCTGGCAGTGGAGCCGTGGATGAGCTGCCAGCCCCGAGCTCCTCATCCCAGGGAGCCGAGTAATTAACTGAGACACTCATTAGCAGCTGCTTTTGGGGCTGGACATCCTCATGTGACCGCTGGTCCTTTCCCTCCATCCCTGGCAGTGCTTCCTCTTGCCTCACTTTCCTAAAAAAAAAAAAACCACCAAAAAAAAAGTCCCTTTCCTGTCCCACTTGCGTCACTTTGCCCTAATTTGTGCACTTGGGGTGTCCTCCAGGAGGGGATGGATGTGGGATCCCTGGGAGCCTTGCTGTGAGTCAGAGGTTTAATCCAAACCAGGAGGAAAACAGGGGAAAAAAAAAAAGAGGAAAAATCAGGGAGGTTGTTCTTGTTGTCATTTCTTGTGGGAAATGTTCGTGCTGCAGCTCAGAGCAAATCTTTGTTCACAAATTTTTATGGAAATGTGGAAGGGGGGGATTCATTTCTCCACCCCTGGGTGCTCAGGAGGGACCTGAGGAGGATTTAAAGCTCTGCCCTGGATGTTTTGGGGTGGTTGCCCTGGTGCAATTGTTGATTAATTTGCTATTTATAGCAGGATATTTTTAGGGATGTGACCCAGGGCTCTGGACCTGGATCTGGAGATATTTATGGAGCAGAAAGGGGCAGAATTGAACCTGTGGTGCTGATTTGTGGAGGGGATTTAATGCTGGGGGTGAGGTGAGCATTGAGAGGGACACGGAGGGGTTGGAGGCAGGCCAGGGAAGGAGCTGGGAAGGGGCTGGAGAATTCCTGAGGGAGCTGGGAAGGGGCTGGAGAATTCCTAAGGGGCTGGAGAATTCCTGAAGGAGCTGGGAAGGGGCCCAGCCTGGAGAAAAGCAGGATCAGGGGGACATTCCCAATGTCCACAAGTCCCCAACAGGAGGGGACAGCCAGGATGGGTGCCAGGGGACACCAGGACAGGAGGGAAACAGCCCCAGGCTGTGCCAGGTGGGAGAAGAGCAGGAATTTCCTCATGGAAAGGGTTGTTAAACCTTGGAAAGAGCTGCCCAGGGAGGTTTGTGGTGCCCATCCCAGGAGGAACCCCTGGATGTGGCACTCGGAGCTCCGGGCTGGGGACAAGGTGGGGATCAGGCACAGCTTGGACTCGGTGATCCCAGAGCTCTTTTCCAGCCTCAGTGATCCCATGATCCTGATTTTTCCCCTTTTTTCATCTCTTTGTGGTGCCAGTCAGGACTCTCACACACCTTTCTGATTTTTAGGAGCAGCTTTCCACGCTCTCAGTTCTCCCCCCATTCCTGAAGTGACACGAATCCCCTTTTTTGGGGATTTGTATCCTGCAGAAATGGAGCTGCCCTGGCTCAGGAATCCCAGATGGATCCCATTTCCCAGGGATCATTAAGGCATTTAATTTTTTTACTAATTACCAATATAAAGTTGCTGATCCTGGAGGATTGAGGGCACTTGTGTAACACGAACCACATTGAAACAACCTCAGAAGTTGCTCTGAGGTGAAGCAGCCACATTTAAACCCAAACTTTGCTTCCAAATCCTTCCTCTGGACATTTTCCTCCTTTCCCTGTTTTCTGTAGTGATCTTTTCCCAGCTGGAAGGAAAAAGGGGAATATCCCCTCCCTGGGAAGTGTTTGATTCATTTAGAAGCAGGGCTGGTTTATCAGGATTTTTTTTTTTTTGGGGGGGGGTGTTTTTAGGGATTTTAACCAACTTGATATTGAATATTTTACTGGAGAAATTCCCAAACTGTTGGAGCAACCTATGGAATAACTCTGCAGCCTTCAGCTGCTCTCAGAACCCTGCAAAGCAAATTCCTGCTGCCTTTTCCAAGGCACTCCAGGAATCCCAAACCTCAGCATCCCATCTGGTACTTACAGTGTCAGGAATTCCCCCTCAGCTGGATCCTCTTTCACCTCCTCTTCCCCTTCCACGCAGTTGTTGGTGTGGATTTGAAAATTCCTGCCATTTTTGGGATGTTGTCAGTGATAGAGAAGATCCCCTTTGGATCCTGGCAGAGGCTTTGGGCTGAAATAATTCCATTAAACCTCAGGAGCAGGGAAGGGGATTCTCCCTGATTTGATCTGGTTGGAACAGCTGCAGGCATTTGCTAAAGCTGGAGGATTTGAATACAAATTTTATATATTTTTTTTTTTGTTGCTATTTTGCCCTCTAAAAGGAGGAAAAGGTGATTTTTAATTTTTTTTTTAATGAAAGGAAGCTGGAAAGTCAAAGCCATCCCTGGAGTATCCTGAGCAGAAGGAGCTGCTGCTCCAGCACAGTTTGTTCCGTTAGCACTGGGGACATTTTAAAATCTCATTTTCCAAACAACTGCTGGAAATTGGCATCCCAGAAGCAAAAAATCTTTTTAAAAATAGCTCTGAAATGAGTTTTGTTCTTTCCATGGCTCCTTGTCCCGAGGATCCCTGAAACTCTGGAGGGGTTTAAGGAGATTCTGCTGAGCAGAGCTGGAGCCCCAAATATTTCCTGAGGAATGGGTTCCTGTGAGGAATGAACTCCTGCTGCTGGAGTGCTGCTGTCTGCAGGGTTTATTTTAAACTTCTTTCCCTCTTTTGCTCAGAGGAAAAGCAATTCCTGGGCAGGAATGCCTGAGGGGGTTGGAAAAATCCCTTGGAATATCCCAGGTGGGGAAATGTGCTGCTCCTTTTCCTTGGATCCACGAGGCATTCCACACTTAAACTCCACTTCTGAATTAATCTGGTTTATTTCCTGGGGTCTGGAATTTCACCTTTCCCTCCCCCCATGGATTCACCTGTGCACAGGTGTGTGAAATTGGGGTGCTCTGCTCAGAAATCCCCAAATTCCTGAGCTTCCCAGGGGCAGGATTTGCCTTTGGAAAGACTTTAAAAGGCCAAGTGTGGTCACTTAGGTCCTGTCCAACAATTCCCTGAGCTCAGATCCCTGGGGATGGGAATCCTGCAGACCCTTTTTGCTTCCCTCTCCTCCAATTCTTCCCTTTTTAGGACTTCAAAAAATATTCCAGAGCCGGTTGCCAGCACAGACTTCCCAATGAGCTTCCAACAGCAAATGAGTGCTGGCTGCAGCAGCTATTCCCAAAAAAAAAAAACCAAAACCACCCCAAAAATCCCAGCTGGAACAGGGCACAGGGAAAGAAGGATCTGCTCATCCCTTGGAGGAGCTCCAGGGGAAAGTTCACAATTAAAGCTCTGCCCTGGATGTTTTGGGGTGGTTGCCCTGGTGCAATTGTTGATTAATTTGCTATTTATAGCAGGATATTTTTAGGGATGTGACCCAGGGCTCTGGACCTGGATCTGGAGATATTTATGGAGCAGAAAGGGGCAGAATTGAACCTGTGGTGCTGATTTGTGGAGGGGATTTAATGCTGGGGGTGAGGTGAGCATTGAGAGGGACACGGAGGGGTTGGAGGCAGGCCAGGGAAGGAGCTGGGAAGGGGATGGAGAATTCCTGAGGGAGCTGGGGAAAGGTAGATTTTTACCCAAGGCAGGTAACAATTCCCAAATCCCGTGTTTTTTCAGGAATGCTGCATTCCTGCATTGTCCAGGTGGGAATGCTGGAGTCTTTTAGGAACACAGAACCTTTGATTTTTATGTTTTTTTTTTTCATGTATTGAACCATTCTTTGACAATCTGAAAACCTGGGCCTGCTGCCTCATCCAGGGTGAGCCTGGATCTGGTATTCCTGATCTTTCCATGGGATTTTTTATTAATCTCAGTTGGAACANCTGCATTGTCCAGGTGGGAAGGCTGGATTCTTTAAGGAAAACAGAACCTTTGTTTTTTTTTTTTTTTTTTTCATGTATTGAACCATTCTTTGACAATCTGAAAACCTGGGCCTGCTGCCTCATCCAGGGTGAGCCTGGATCTGGTATTCCTGATCTTTCCATGGGATTTTTTATTAATCTCAGTTGGAACAGTGGATCCTGCTGGATCCTGGGGTGTCTGAGGGAAGCACAGAATTCCTGCTGCTGAGCTGGGAGCTCCTCCTGGGAAGGTTTTTGCTCCTTCCCCCTGGATTCCTGGCTCCAGGGGGGAATTCTGGTGGGCTGGGCTGGAGGATCTGGTTTCCTTCCTGGCTCTGACCCTCCAGGATGCTTCGAGTTCCCAACTGTTGATGCTTCCAGGGAACTGGGGAAGGAATTCCCCTTCCTGCTGCCCACACCCGCTCCGAGGCATCTCTGAAAGGGATGGTTCTGGCTTGGCAGGGTCAGGGAAGGAAGGAAGGCCAGGAACACCTGGATACAGCCAGGAAAACCTGGATATAACCAGGAAAATCTGGATACAGCCAGGAAAATCTGGATGCAGGGAGGAAAACCTGGATACAGGCAGGAAAATCTGGGTGCAGCCAGGAAAACCTGGATAGAACCAGGAAATCCTGGATATAACTAGGAAAACCTGGATGCAGCCAGGAAAATCTGGATTCAACCAAGAAAACCTGGATAGAACTAGGAAATCCTGGATGCAGCCAGGAAAACCTGGACATAACCAAGAAAACCTGGATACAGCCAGGAGAACCTGGATATAACCAGGAAAACCTGAATAGAACCACGAAATCCTGGATATAATTAGGAAAACCTGGATAAAGCCAGGAAATCCTGGATGCAGCCAGGAAAACCTGGATAGAACCAGGAGAACCTGGATATAACCAGGAAATCCTGAATATAACCAGGAGAACATGGATATAACCAGGAAAACCTGGATATATAACCAGGAAAACCTGGATATATAACCAGGAAAACCTGGATATATAACCAGGAAAACCTGGTTGCAGGCAGGATTTTGCCCCAGCTGCCAGTGTGACATTCCCAGCAGGAATTTTCCTTGCTGGGGAGGGGGCAGAGCCTTTCCAAGCCCTCCTGGCCTGGAGCCAGAGGACGTTTCCCAGAGGAAATCACGTCTGGGGCACGGGGAAGCCTCCGTGTCCCTGGGATGTCCCCATGTCCCCGAGTCTGTGTCCCCAGCCAGGCTGGCAGCAGAGCTGTGTCCGTAAACAGGAGCCTGTGGAATATCAAGTTCCAAACCTTTGCACCAGGGAGGAAGGAGGGGGCAGAGTTTGTTCCAGCAGGCTGAGGTCAGCCTTGTTTTCCCTCCCGGAGCAGGGATCCTGCAGGGCTGTAAACAAGGGGAAAGCCAAAGATTGGGATTGTGTCCCTCTGGGAAGGTTTTTTTTTTTCCTTTTGGTCGTGGTGTAGCTGGTGCCAGATCCCAGAGGAATTTTGGGGTCTCTGCAGGGCTCTGTGAGAGCAGCTGTGAAGCTAAAATTTAACCATTTTTAGGGCAGGACCCCCTGTGTCGTGTTGGAAAGGAAAGCACAAAAGGAGAAATCCAAACCAGCCCAAAATTCCAAGGAAAACAGATGGAAATAAGGCATGTGTTGTGTTGTCACTGCAGGTTTTCAGCTCAGTTCCAGCTCCCTCAGTCTGAAGGGAAGGGATTTGTCTCGTTATTGATTAATCTGGGTTCATTTTACCTGGGAGAACAGCCTGGCCGAGGGGTTTGGGATGGGTTTGGGATGGGTTTGGAGGTGGTTGGATTTGGGGTGGTTTGTGTCGAGCCCTCCTGCAGTGTGGAGCTGATTCCAGCAGCAGCTTCACCTCCATGGAATGGTTTGCCTTGGAAAATCCCTCTAAAGTCAGGATTGCAGCTGAAGGTTGGCTCTTTTCCCAAAATTCCTGGTGGTCTTCCCTGCCCGTGGAACCTCCCAGGTGCTGCTGCACTTCTGTCAGCCCCACACTCCTGCTCGTGCCCCCTGTTTGTTTATCACTGTGTTGATGAATTCCCTGGAATTTTGGCATTCTGATGGGAATCAGGACTGCTCCAGCAGGAATGAGGAGTGGTCCTGATGATCCAGGTGCTCTTTTTCCATCCCCTCCCTCCATCCCAAATCCAGCTAAAGCCTCCCCAGAATCCAGGGACTGTGGAAAACCTCCCTGGAGCAGCAGGAATGGCTGGAAATGCCCAATTCCAGAGGCTTGGAGCAACCTGGGCCAGTGGAAAGGGTGGAACTGGGTGGCCTTGAAGCTGCTTCCAGCCCAAACCATTCCATGATCCCCTGATCCTCAGGGATTGCCCATTCCAAGGCCACTTCCAAACCTGGAGCTCTTTGAGGTGTTTGTGCCTTTATCCCCAACTCCTTTTTGCTCTCCTGATCTGCCCCAAATTCAGTTTTTTTTCCCCCTGTCCTCACCTTCCTATTTCCACAGAGAGCTGGAATGTGAAATTCGTAAATACCCCTGTTAAGAAAAAAAAAAAACAACAAACCCAACAACTTTAAACTGCTTTTTTTGGCCCTTTTTCATTCCTGAATCCACTGCAATCTGCAAAAGGAGGAGGTGAAAGGAGCCCTGGCCTGAACCCCAGCCCAGAATCACTGACGTGGGTTTGACTCCTTTAGAAAAAACCAAACCAAAAAATAAAAAAAAGCCAAAAAAACTCCTGTTTGTGTTCAACCAGCGAGCAGGGAAAACAAGCAGGGCTGGATTTCAGCTCTGATGGATTCTTGGAATTCATCCCTTGCTGGCTCCAGCTCTGACTTCAGCTGGGTTGAGCAATGTTTTACTGGGAAGGGGACGTGAGGCACGAGGGCTTCTCAGGGGGGGTTTTGGGAGCTCTCCCAAGGTCAGCTCGTTCCTGCAGCCTGGGACTGAGGTTTTCTTGGAAATTCAACCTGCCAGGGTGTGCTCAGCCAGGGTAGGCTGAGGCTTTCTGTGATAAAATGCTCTGTAATTGTCCCTGGAATGATGCAGATGCTTCTTGTTTTTCATATTCTCTCCCCCTCCAAAAAAATGATGCAGATTCCTTCATATTCTTCTCTGAAATGAGAATATGAAGGATTCATATTCTTCTCTAAAATGGGGCAAATTCCTCTTCTTTTTCATATTCCCCCCAAAAAATGCAGGAAACATCTCTCCCTCTCCTCTTACCCACCCAAAAATGGGACAAACAGCTCCTGTTCTTCATATTCTCCTCAAAAATGGGGGAAATTCCTCCTCTTTTTCACATCCCCCCCAAAATGGTGCAAACACCTCTCCCTCTCCTCATTCCCCTCTGAAATGGGGAAACATCTCCTATTCTTAACATTCCCCCCCAAAATGTGGCAAGCACCTTTCCAACTCCTCATTCCCCTCAGAAATGGTGCAAACTCCTTTCTCTTCTTCATATCCTCCCCAAAAATGGGGTTTAAACACCTCTCCTGCTCCTCATTCCCCTCTAAAATGGGGCAAACAGCTCCTATTCTTCACATTTTCCCCCAAAATTGGGCAAACACCTCTTCTTCTCCTCATTTTTCCTCCTAAATGAGGCAAACACCTTTCCCTCTCCTCATTTCCCTCCTAAATTATACAAACCCCTCTCCCTCTCTGCTTTCCCCCCCCCCAAAAAAATGCAATTTAGACCCAAATATTTCCCTGAGCCCTCACCCAGGCCGTGGCTGTGATTTATAAAAACAAAGGGGGATGGATTCCACGGCTTCCCTGTTATTATTCTGATCACTGATAAATTAAATCAGCCCTGATTTTCCAGTGAATAATTGGATATCAATCAAACCAGGGATGTCCCTCACCAACGCTGATTATTGCCAGGATGGAGTAAATATCCCAAATTATAACTCCATTAATAACACAGCACCATCTGCTTGGGGTGATGGATCTGAATTCCCATTTTCCTTGGCAGGAGGAATCCAGAAAAATCAAGGAATCCACGTGGATCCAGGACAGAGGAGGCAGAGACTGCTCTGCAGTAGGAAGGTGAGCAAAGACCTCGTGATTTGTCTCGTTATTGATTAATTTCCCATTAATTAGTTCATTTAATCTGGAAAAACAGTGCGGATGAGGGGTTTGGAGGTGGATTTGGATTCTTTATGGGGCCTCGTTATGTGCCAGAAGTTAATTAGGGAGGGAGATCTCTGCATTCCAGAGAGGACTGGAGCTGTGTGGGAGCTGCTGTTCCATGGGGAGCTCCATGAGGGGGTTATTTGGGATTGTTTGGGGCTGTTTGGGGTTGTTTTGGAGCCTTGGGATGCGTGCAGCAGCCGAGGGGTGGGATTTGATGCCGTGGGAAGGGTCAGCAGGACTGGACACTGCTGTGTCCACATCTGGGTGCTCACAACGAGGGCGTGGAGGGGCTGGAGAACTCCCAAGGGAGCTGGGGAAAGGCTGGAGAACTCCCAAGGGAGCTGGGGAAAGGCTGGAGAACTCCCAAGGGAGCTGGGGAAAGGCTGGAGAACTCCCAAGGGAGCTGGGGAAAGGCTGGAGAACTCCCAAGGGAGCTGGGGAAAGGCTGGAGAACTCCCAAGGGAGCTGGGGAAAGGCTGGAGAACTCCCAAGGGAGCTGGGGAAAGGCTGGAGAACTCCCAAGGGAGCTGGGAAGGGGCTCAGCCTGGAGAAAAGCAGGATCAGGAGAGGACATTCCCAATCTCCACAAGTCCCTGTCCCAACCTAGACAGGAGGGAACGGCCTCAGGCAGTTCCAGGTGGGACAAGAGCAGGAATTTCCTCATGGAAAAGGCAGCCAGACCTTGGAAAAGTTTGGAATCGCCATCCCTGGAGGTTTCCAAGGATGCAAACTCCAAACTCCGGGGGAAGGAGGATGATGATGATGATGATGATGATGATGATGATGATGATGATGATGATGTTGCTACTGAGTCACCCGTAGAGCTGAGATCCAGGTGACTCCAGAGCTCTGCGTTTCCCCGTGTGTCGTAGGCAGGCTTTGGAAAGTGGAAATGGGCTGATTTTGTGCATTTCGGGTGAAAAATCCCTTAAAATCCCTTTTTTTTTGGAGGGAAAAATCTTCCTGGATTTCATTTCATTCCCTGCAGTTCCCCGGTGCGGGCGGCAGAGGGCGCGCTTGGGCCGCGGTTGTTGCGCTTTATTTTTAATATTTATTATTTGGCTTTAATATCATTATTTATATGGAGATTCCTCAATCAAAGCGCTCCCAGTGCTTTAATTAAAAATGGAGCCACCAGCAGAGCGGGGTGAGGCTCTGCAGGGCCACCAGGAGCCCTGGGGCTTTCCCAGGAGGATGGAGATGAGGATGGGGTGAGGATGAGGATGGATTTTCCCCCACTCTTCTCCCCGAGCTGAGCTCTGTACCACAACCCCAACCCAAAAAATCACCCCAAAAATCAAAATTCCTGCCAAACACCTGGCTGCCATCAGCAGATGGCAGCACCCTGCCCTGCTCCCTGTGTTATTCCTGGCTGGGAGATTCCCTGGATCCAACCCCGCAGTCTAGACTGACAGACAGGATTCCTGTGCTCTTAGGTAAGCACGGGACAGACACCCATTATGCAAATTCCCAGCCAGAGCAGCCTCCCAAACATTCCTCAGATTGTCTAAATAAGGTGCTGTTTCAGACCCAAACTGCAGCCAGGCTTTTGGGTGTCTTCCAGCTGGAGGTGGGATTTAAAAAAAAAAAATAGATTTATTTTTCCCCTGATCAGCACAGCCCCAGTTTTGGCCTCAACAGCTGCCCAGATGTGCAGGGAGGAGAGAAAATTGGGCAGATAAAAAGATTTTATGCTCCTGTGCCTGTCAGGAGGAGAGAAAATCAGGCAGATAAAAAACTTTTAGGCTCCTGTGCCTGTCACTGCTGCTGCTGGGTGCTGTTAAATCTGTTTTATATCCATTTTCTATTAAAACTGCACAGAATTCACGACACTTTTCTCTCTCTGAGCTGCAGAAATCAGATTTTAGTGGGGAAGGGAAGTGTTGGAGGGTGCAGTGACCCAGCCTTGCACGGAGGTGTTGCCCTGCTCAGGGCCTGCCTGACTCATTCCGGGGCTGGAGGAGGTGGGGATGGATCATCAGGGATGATCCAGAGGCTTTGGAGCCCTCTGTGGCATTTGCACTCTGTCCTTTTTGCACACAGAAATTCAAAGAGTCTTTCAAACCCCGTGACTGCAGAGTTGTTTGTGCTGCTCTGGCTCTTCCAGCATCCTGAATTTCCCAGTAATTCTCCTTCCAGCCTGGTTCTGTCCCTAAAATCTGTGGCTAAAACTTGTCCCTAAAACTTGTCCCTAAAACGTGTCCCTAAAACTTGTCCCTAAAACGTGTCCCTAAAACTTGTCCCTAAAACGTGTCCCTAAAACTTGTCCCTAAAACGTGTCCCTAAAACTTGTCCCTAAAACGTGTCCCTAAAACTTGTCCCTAAAACGTGTCCCTAAAACTTGTCCCTAAAACGTGTCCCTAAAACTTGTCCCTAAAACCTGTCCCTAAAATCTGTCCCTAAAACCTGTGGCTAAAATCTCTCCCCAAAATCTGTCCCTGAAATCTCTCTCTAAAATTTCTCCCCAAAACCTGTCCCTAAAACCTGTCCCTAAAATCTGTCCCTAAAACCTGTGGCTAAAATCTCTCCCCCCCATTTTTCTTTTTTTTGACTGGCTAAAATCCATCCCTCAAACCTGTCCCTAAAATCCATCCCTAAAATCTCTCTCTAAAATCTCTCTATAAAATCTGTCCCTAAAACCCATCCCTAAAATCTCTCTGTAAAATCTGCCCCTAAAACCTGTCCCTAAAATCTCTCCTTAAAACCTGCCCCTAAAATCTCTCTGTAAAACTTGTCCCTAAAATCTCTCTGTAAAACTTGTCCCTAAAATCTCTCTGTAAAACTTGTCCCTAAAACCCCTTCCCAAAGCCTGTCCCTAAAATCTCTCTCTAAAATCTCTCTATAAAATCTGTCCCTAAAACCCATCCCTAAAATCTCTCTGTAAAACCTGTCCCTAAAACCTGTCCCTAAAACCTGTCCCTAAAACCCCTCCCCAGAGCCTGTCCCCTGCCCCGTTCTGGAGCTGCTGCAGCCTCCTGGGAGCACACAAAGAGCTCAGGGCTGAGTGGCAGCTCCTGAGCAGCTCCAGGATTTGGGAACTGACCCTTAGCCCTGCTCAGAAAAACATTGGGAAGCTTCCTGGTCCCAAATCCATGTGATTTTCTGGGAATTCTCCTGAAGCAGCAGCTCAGAAATCCCACACGGGGTGAGGAGTTTGCTCTGGTTTCTTCCTGGTGGCCTCTCAGCCTGTCACTTCCAGCTCTGCTCTTCTATTCCTTGCCTAAAAAAAGGCAAAAAAAAAAATCTGTTGTGGGTTTGGTTTTGTTTTTTTTTTTCTTTTTTTAATTGCATCATCCCTCCTGTTTTCCTGAGCGTTGCTTATTTAGGGGCACAGTTAATCCTTTAAGGATTAAAGGGAAGGTTGGGATGTTCACCCTTGCCTTAGGGGGGAATGAGGAGAGGGAGAGGTGTTTGCACCATTTTTGGGGGAAACAGGAAGAATAGGAGCTGTTTCCCCCATTTTTGGGGGGAAATTAGGAGAGGGAGAGGTGTTTCCCCCATTTTTAGGGGAAATGAGGAGAAGGAGAGGTGTTTCCCCCATTTTTAGGGTGGAATATGAAGAAAAGGAGGAG
>VZSE01010152.1:1772-151481 GCA_013398275.1 Promerops cafer
TCTGTTTTCCTGTGTGTTTTTTTTGATGTTAGTTTGTAGTTTAATAAAATTACTGTTTTTCTCTCTTTTTCTAAGTTTAAGCCTGCTCTGCTCTGTTCCTGGTCACATCTCACAGCAGTTAGTTAAAGAAAATACAGTTTCATGGGGACACTGGCATTGAGCCAGCGCCAAACCATGACAGTGTTGGTAACTTGATCAGGACTCCAAGATTTTTTTTTTTGTCTCACTGTGCTTTGGTGAATTTGGGTGGGAGGAGGAGGAATGGTTTAAAAGGTGTTCATTCTGTTTTCCTGTGTGTTTCTGATTTTAGTTTGTAGTTTAATAAAGTTTGTTATTTTTCTCTTTTTTCTAAGTTTAAGCCTGCTCTGCTCTGTTCCTGGTCACATCTCACAGCAGTTAGTTAAAGAAAATACATTTTCATGGGGGCACTGGCATTGGGGCAGTCCCAAACCATTACACCTAATCACCATGCAGCCCTCGTGGCCAGAGCAGGAACAGAAGTAGGACTGCCAAGACATAGCTGTGAGTGCAAACTACAGAGGTAATTTGCCAACAAAAGCCTTATGTTATCATCATGGTATAGTGTTCCTACTAACCTTCTTCAGTTATTTCCTGTTCCAGCAGCCAGGAGGACATTCAGTGATGTCAATGATCAACATTTCCAGCTCACGAACTTTCTCCTGAGTCTCAACCATTTGGACTTTAAAACAATGGTCATTTATTTCCATTTCCCTAAGAGACATCAGACATTATTATTTTGTTTTGTTATGCTGCAAAACCCTGTGTCAGTGACATGATAGAATTTGATACATTTTGTTGATTGCAATCAGTCTTTTATGTATCCTATCCCATATCTAATAGATTACCAGTGATAACCTTAATGAGATAATACTCTCACAAGAGTGGGCTGTTTTAACATCAGAAGAAGTGAGCCTTTTTTAAATTAACGAAAAGGGTTGTTGTAGACAGGTAGAAGAATTATAAAAGGCCTTATGAAATCAGGCCATGCTCTGCTAAAATTGCCAAAGCTGGCCTGTCATTTCTTCTACATGCAAGTAACAAGCAATTTGCAAGTTCCCATGTGAAGCTATTTTGAGAATGAGAAATTTGTTTAACACAACCATCTATTCTGAGGGTGAAAAACAAATGCACCTGTGTAAACAGTAAGATTTGTCCCATGAGAACCCACAAAGGAAAAATGTAAACATATCTAGAGAGAGAAAAATTGATAGACATATACAATAGCCCTTACTGACCAATGAACTGAGTTTCACTGTATTGCTGACCAATTAGGTTTAACACAGTGCCTTCTGATATTTCCTACAAATATGAGCTTCGTGAATAAAGAATTGGCTTTCTGCATGAAGAAAATGGAGTCTCGGCTGATTTATTCCAACACTCAAGTAACTGCCTTTCCTTGCAAGTTGACGTTGTGCATCCTGGATCAAAGCACTTCCTGGGAGTCTCAGGTTTCTCTCTTATTCAACACTTCCGTTCTCTCCCTTTGCTCTCTTTATTCTCATCTAAATGCAATTTTTTAAGGTCTTCTCTCCTCATGCCCCCTAATTCCTGCGATCTGAACCCATGAGTATTTTTCCCCAATTTCTTTCTACTTTCACGTTTTTTCTCTCTGGTCTCTGCCTCCAGTTCCTGTGGTAGGTGTTGACACAACCCCTGTGCTGTACATTTCACCACACACTGGGCAGCCCCAGGCAGCCCTCCTGGGCTGTTTTCACCAAACACTGGCCTCTTGTGATCTTACTGTTTGTGTTTTACCAATCTTGTCATTTTCTTTGCTTCTTTTCCGCTTGTCCCTAGCCAACAGTACTGCAAACTTTTATATGGCCACCCAGTTCTTCCAGTTCAATGACATTTTTTCACCTTAAGATATCTCCTTTCTATTCCCTTTCCTTTCTTCTATGAGCATAATTGTTGATTTTCCCTGTTTCAGCCGTGACTTCTAAGTCTTCCTGGACAAATGACTCTACTTTTGCAACTCTGTTGACCACAGCTCTAGATCCTTTCACATCTTTTACCTGACATCACACTTTTTTCTATTTCCCCTTCATTATTTTTCTTGATAAAATAACTGTTGAGCATGCCAAATTAAAATTACATTTTAACCTTTCGATTCCATTACGCTTTACCTTTTCATGCCCTCTTTTTTTTTGTACAATTTTGCCGTCCTTTTAAAATTTCATCCTCCGTTTGTCTCCATGGTTTTATGTCCCCAGTAGCATTTCTTTTGCATTTCTCCTGAACTCTTTTTTATCTTTACCTTCACAGTACAAAGATTCTATTCTGTCTAAACAACAATTTAAAAAAAAAAACCCTTTAATTCTATTTGGTTTCATAATAACTACATCTTCAGTTGTCCTTTTACCTCGTTTATTCCGCATGCCAGTTACAAATGGTGTCCATCAACAGACACAGATGGCTCTTGTCCAAGTTCTCAGCTTCTGCGTTCTCAAGCACTACAACATCATTGACTAATTCAGTCCTGCCTTCCCCACCCTTCTACAAAAATTGTTTTACTGTTTCCTTGTTTTGAGCACATCATTCTTCTCTCTTAATTCTTCCACTGCTATCCTGCCTTCATATCATCAAACATGAATAAAAATGAAGTGTTACATCTCCTCACAGCCTTACCCTATTCCATCTATCAAAATCAAGAAAAATAAATAAATAAGAATAGCAATAACAAATCATGATGGAAACACACTACCTCTGAGATTATGAGATTTGAATGTCTCATTGTGAAAACATTAATCTAACTTGGCACATCTAACAGAAAGCTTCTCTCCCAGTTATAGTCACATCACTGAAGTTACTTTTCATATATTTTGGATAAATTTTCTTTCTTTGTATTAAAGGTTTGCATCTGGTACCTTACTTAAACTGAGTAAGACTTTGTTTCATGACTCCACTCAGTCCACTGAGGTCATGACTTGCAAAGAAAAGTGCAATTTAATTGGAGCCAAGATGATACAACTTGCCTATAACAAAACTTGGCTTTTAAATATTGTTTTTAAATTTGTATTTGAAAGATCATACTCTTTTTTCCCTCTTCTTTTGCTTTACTGTTTTTTAAAATATGTTAATCACATCTCAGTCAAGGATCAGAGGCTGTGCGACTTCCTCAGATAAAAGAACACGATTCATGGATTTTTCCCATATGCTGCTGTTCATGTGAGCAGAATAAGGAAACAGATCACTGGTGAACTTCATTTCATGGTACATGACAACTGGCATGCAAACAGAATGCAATCTCAAACTGGTTTATCTTCTTACAACTGCCTTTGATCTTCAGTTGCATATTTCTATACATCAATGGTTCAATAACCTTTATAGTGTATGTAATGACAGCTGACATCAGATTAATTGATTTTTACACAAGTACCTTTGAAATATGATGAAATAATTAGTAAATAATCATGTTCCTGACTGAAAGGTAATATATTATTTTACAAAGAGATGAATCTATCATTTTAATAATTTCAGATTGATTTAATGAATGTGATTCTATCAGGCACCATTCTGCTTTGCTCCAGTCTTCAAAAGTACACTTATTAATAGAACTTCTGTTTTCCACAGGAGTGCTCTGGATTCTATGTTCAGTCTGGAATTTTTTTTTTTTTTGCAATAGGTCATAGGCTGTCAGAAATAAGAAACTTCAGTATACTTGTTTTAAGAAGCTTACGTTGTTCTAATCGATTCATTTTAATAGTTTTTCAAATGACTAAACCTCTAGCTTCTTATCTAAGTTTAGCTGGTCAAGGCCTGAACTAAAAGTAGGATGAAGGGGGAAAAAAGCTACCTTAGATCTGCTCTGTACATCACCAGTGATTCAGTTGTGTCACGTACCTTATGCCAAAGGAGAGCACATTACAGATTGCCTGGACCGAAGAGATGCATCCAAACGACAAAGTAACAGAAGAAGAAAATAGCAAGACCAGAGGAAAGGAAATTAAATTAAGTGCTCACAGATCAAAGTTGCTAAGATAAGATGATAAAGCAAATTGTATACAAAGAGCTGGTAGCCTCATTGGAGTTAAAATTATAAATTTGATGCTATGGGTTTGAAGAGCATAGTTTGAAGCAAAAAATAGTTCTGTGAATTAAAAATAATTAACTAGTTTGTTTTTCTACTAATAATATATGAATGTACTTTAGTCAAGCACTGGGCTTCTGAAGTGACACTTCAGCCAGCTTTTGCTAAATAGGTCAACTAAACCTTGAGATTAATTAGTTTAAAAGTGTTGGAACCGAAAACCTCTAACCTCTCGTTCTTAAAATTGGTGAGCCTGCCTTTGTTAAGCTCTTTCTTTTTTTTCTTTTGATATGGTTTCTATGTTGAAATGCATTGGAATGTGTCACTTGTGTTAAAATGGTACTGATCAGATTGCTGGTTGGTTTTTTATCCTGTTCAACCCCTACCCTCCAAACAGGATCATTTTCAGGCAAGGAAGCTTGTGTGGAAATATGAACATTGGACAACTGCATCAGTGAAAATACCAAAGTCAGCTCTGCCAACTATGATTTTATTCTTATGGTCTAGCTCTGGTTACAGAAAAATTAATTTGTAAAAGAAGCCACTGCATGGCCTGACTCTGTAATTCCTGTCTTTTCCATTCCCATTGCTTGTTCTTAAGAAAGATCTCCTATCTCACTTTGTGTTTAGCAAACAAAGTTCAGTAAAGGAGGAAAATAGGTCAGAGCTGAGTAAGCCAGTGTGGGGGTCTGGAGGAAGGTTGTGGAGTGTCTGGGTGGCCACTGCTCCAGCAGCATCAGCAGCAGCTCCTCCAGCCCCCAGTGCCCACTGCCACCCCCAGGAGCAGGAGTGGAGGCTGGAACACGTCTGCCCAGCAGAGCTGATGGGCTCTGCTGTGACCAGAGGCCCCTTGTGTCTCCCACCCAGATGTGGATGCAGAGGGAAGGAACTAAACCCCATGTGGGATTCTACAGCTCTTTATGCTTGAAAAATGCCATGAGTGGAGCTGGGGATATTGCTGTCTTTTAAGTACAAAGACACTCCTTCCATCCAGGGAGTGGCTGGGAATGCTGCCATCCCTCAGGCTTGCCTTCACCGGGAAAATTGTGAAACCTCTTTCCTCAGCTCCTCACCATCTCCCAGTATGTTTCACAAGCTCAGCTCTGCAAGGGCTTTCTCCACCTTCACAGGAGTCCCTCGCTTGTCCCACAGGAATTCAGGCCATCACCAGCCTTTAAGGCTTCCCATCTCCCTTTGCCAGTGGTTCCCTCCAGATGTTCAGTATCTGACTCTGCCATCGTACTGGTTGTTCTGGTTGTTAGGGGAGCCAGGATCATCTTCTGTGAGGGAGGATTATAGGGGCAAGGGGAGGTTAGAGAGCACAGGAGCGCAGCTTGCAAAACCACCTAATGTAGGGTTGCATGGCAGGAGGATGGAGGGACATGCTGGGGCAGTCCTGGAGGTTTTGACATGGCAGAAATGCAGGAGCCCTCAGCGACCAGCTTTGTGGAAAGCTAAAGCAGGAGTGTCACATTGTGAAGGACAGCAGCACGGAGTTCACTAATAACCAGATGTTAAAAAAATGAGGCACTGTTAATACTCCTAGAGGGGATTTCCACTTCAAGCGAGGTAGTTCGTTCAACATTTGCCCTGAAAGAGATGTAAGAAGGTCTGAGAATGAGCCTTGGGAACATTGTTCCCGTCAGCCCTTAGAAAATCTGCCTATAGTGTTCCAAAAAGCCATCCTAATCCTGTCAGCAGAAATGCCTGAGAGACAGTAAATCAGCTCTTCCCAGTGCAGCAGAAGCAGAAGTAACACTGCAGTGCACAGAATAATTCTGGTTTGACCTAAACTTCTGTTCCTTTACATGTTAGTCATATTCTGCTACATATTTCTAAACTGCAAATGCTCTTCAAAGACAGTGATGATTTTACCCAGCACAACACAGATTGGTGACCAGGTCTCAGTCCATGTTAGCTGGCATGGCTCCACCAGCTAGAGACCAGCCGTGTCAATTTGGATGCCAATACATTGATTTAAGCTGCTGTTGTGCTCACACTCTGTGTAATTAATGCAGATGGAGAAATTCATGTCCCTTCTGAGCACTGTCCACAGCCATTGTATGAGTCTGTCAGGGAGGGGGTGACTGCGAACAGAGGGGTGCCAAGCAGACTCACACCAGCTGTCCTAGACACAGAGGCTGCATTTAATGTGGGGTGCGGCAAGTTAGTAACTTCACCTGATACCAAAAGTGTAGCAGTCCTTTCATATGTCAATATCGGTTTAAAGTATGCAGTGAGATGTCACTCAACTTGGTGATTGATCTCCCTAAATTGATAATTATCCCTCTGGAGTATGCAATGAGATGTCACTGCAGCTTGGTGATTGCCATGGTTTGGTGCTGGCCCAATGCTAGTGCCCCCATGAAAATGTGTTTTCTTTAACTAACTGCTGTGAGATGTGACCAGGAACAGAGCAGAGCAGGCTTAAACTTAGAAAAAGAGAGAAAAACAATAATTTTATTAAACTACAAACTAACATCAAAAAACACACAGGAAAAACAGAGTGAACACCTTTTAAACCATTCCTCCTCCTCCCACCCAAATTCACCAAAGCACAGTGAGACAAACAATCTTGGAGTCCCGATCAAGTTACCAACCCTCAAGTATTCAATTCTCAGTCCATCAGGGCAGAGAGGAGTCTCTCTTGTACCACAGTCCTCCCCACGAAACAGAGTTGAAACTCCCCATGTTTCTTTGTCACACGTGGCACCGCCCGGAGAAACTCTGCCATGGTGACATGCTCCTTCCATGTACAGTGCTCTCACCACCGTCCATGGACTGAAACTGCTCAGGGCTCTTCAAGGATGCTTTGCCAAGTGCCGAGAAAAAACAACCGTGCCTCATTTTTGGGACAACAGTCCCCCCCATTTTCTCATCCCCTGGGGCCGAGGGTTTTCTCAAGAACAGAGCTCTTCTCCCTGAAGATGGAAGGCACCACCACGCCCTCTTCATCTTCCTCTGTTCACTCCATTATATAATACCATTACAGCAGGTCAGTCTCTTGGCTCAGGCTATAGCATCCACCCAAATGCAGTCTCATGTATTACAGGTAGCTTGGTTCAGTCTATGGCTATACAAGAAAAGTCCAGCTGAAAAAGCCACTCCATCATCTCCTCCCACTTCAGCTTTTCCACATCTTCTTAACATCTCAGGTCCCAGACTGTCTCTCTTCTCTCTCCAACCACCAGCCAGGAGGACTAATGTTTCACAAAGTTTCCTTCACCCAGGAAAGGGTTAAAAGTCCGAGCTCCGCTGCCCTCAGGGCACTGAGATCTCACGGTGGCACTCCCACATGCTGGGCATCACCCCCCCCGCCGCCTCCTCTGCCGGCACAGGCTCGCTCGCTCTCTCTTCTGGGGTTGGGGGGGGGAACAAAAGATACCTCGGTGTTTTTTTCCCACCCCTCGGTCCTGCAGGGGCTGGCCCGGTTCCATTCCCTTCCACCTTCTTTCTCTCTCTCCGGGGCTCCGGCCTACCTCAGCCTGGGCCTCCATGGCTCCCCTCCCCACCCAGCCATGTGGCCGGGCGGGGCAGAGACGGTGCCGCTCCCTGGGCTACCACGGGCGAAAGAGAGCGAACTCTGGGAAATCTCTGCTTTTAACCCCGTGTGTCTTCAGAGGTGACTCACGTCTTCAGTGGTCACACCAGGTGTCAATATTTGAATCTGACCACTGATTGGTTTAACTAAAACTTCCCAAAAAACTCACTTCCTCCCAAACGGAGACAGTGATTGATCTCCCTAAATTGATAATTATCCCTCTGGAAGATAAATCTGGAAGAACAAGGGATATCTCCCAGCCCATACTGTCCATACCAGCAAGATATGTTACAGCAATTCTGATAATCAAGGGAAAACCTGCAGTCCCTTTTACCTGCTCCTGCCCAAGCCATTTACACTGGCAGCTGGTTACATCCCAGCAGGTCCTACCTCAGAGAGAAACCTGTGGTAGGAAGAAGTTCAGGGAAGTGGTAGTCCTGAATAAATCCTCACTGCTTCAATCTTTGAAAGGACAGTAGAAGGGGAATGAGATGAACCTTGCAGTGCTGGGAGGTCCCAGCTTCCCCAAGGTGAAATACTAGCAATATGCCTGGCTGGAGTCAGCACTGTAGAAATTCATTTATTTCAGTTTTAGATGCTTGGCTTTTTGCCTTTATCTAAACCTAACAACCAGAGCATGAAATGCTCACTTTCACATTCAGCACAAAGCCCAGTCTGCACTTTATATCCATTTTTCTTCCCTCCACTGTTTCTTGGTACAGACAAGAAATCAAAGCCAGCAAAGGGGTTAAAACCAAAGGCAGGACCTACAGGTTCCAACAAATTTGACAAACTCATTTTCCCTCTTTTCTCCCTCTGCAAGGGTTTTTCTTGTCACACTACACGTCCAGCCTTCCTGGAGTCCATGGGTAATGTTCATCTGCCACAGTGATGGGCTCAGACTCTTGGAGGCACAGTCACAACATCTATAAACAATAAAACTCCTAGCTGCTATAATCATGTTGTCAGCAATGAGTAATATGTTCTGAAAAAAAATGCCTAAGGAAGCTGCTGGAGTATGTTGAAGGTGGCTATAAACTATCCTTCTGAGAACAGTTTTTTGACAGTTGGTCAAAATATCAAGCAAAGAGTCAATGAAATATTCATCACCATTTTCTTTGCCTTCTTAAATTATGTTAGTCATATTAAAATAGCCATACTGTTAGGATGTATTGTGATGGCAGAATTCAAACTCTCCTCTCCAACACACACTCCCCAGACACCAGGGCTTCTATCAGCAGTTTGATAAGCTCATGTCAAGAAATTATGTGCCCCTGACTAAAAATTAGTTACTTAAGAGAGCTACTAAAAAATTGGGATCTCTCTCTTTAAATGCTTGACCCTGAGGCAGAAGAGGAGGTGGGGGAGAGAGAGAGAAGGAGAGAGAATGATAATCGCTTTAGATAACAACCTGAGTCATGGTAATAACAGCCTAATTGCTATCCAAGTGCTTTCAGCAGGAAACTGGCACACCTAGAGAGGCACCTGTGCAGAGCAAGATTAGGTTTAAATGGAAGAAGGACAGAGATATAAATGCACTTTCATCTGAGTATAGTGGGAAGTAAGAAATAGTTGTTTATGTAGAAACTGCCTGAAATCCAAGAGCTGCTTCAGATAATGGTATGTGGCTGGTTTGTAATTCATGCAAGAAACAGGCACACTACAGGGCTCAAAGTGAAATGGGCATTTATATTTAGGCAGAGAGAAGAAAACCGTATGTGGGGAAGAAGTGGCTGATGCTGTCTTTCCTTAATAAATCAATTTCTGCAATGATTATGACCTTTTTATAAAATCAAATAAAATTAGTATCGTCAGTCTGACAGTACAAAATAAGATCTTTCCTTGAAAGTCAGTATGACTGCAGTAAGTGATTTGCTTGGAAGAAAGTTGCCTGAGAATGGAATGGTTTGTAGTTGATTGATAAATATCAAACATGCCCCAGGCATGAGCCTGCTTTTGTACATTTAAGATTTGTTGTTCTTCTCTACTGCTGTTCTCTGAGCACTGCCCGTGGCTCTGGCTGCAGCCCCCTGGCGCAGGTCCCTGACACAGCAGCTGTGGGCGGGTTCCACTCGGGTTTGGGCAGAGCTCTCCGTCCTCCAGCTGCCCTCCCTCTTTGCTGCTTCGGTTCTCAGAAAGAGGACATGGTGACCAGGTGCTGCCCACGTGTCTGGGGGGGAAATGAAGATTGGGATTTCTGAGTAAGAGATGACACAGTGCTGTTGTGTTGGTGGAGGATGAGGTCTGTGGAGTGGGGAGAGATGAGTGCAAGAATCGATTGTGTCCTCTGATGAAGGAGTCAGATCTTTCAGCAAGGGTATTGATTTACGCATTCAACTCTGCAAGTTGCTTTCCACTACATCTTTTGCAACTGAAACTCAGTGATGTGAATGTCAATAGGCATGAACAAAAGCCTCGTGGTTTGAAACGTCTGAGTCTGTATCTGTAGGATATGAAAGCTTTTACATTTCCGTGCTTTTGCTCTCCTCTGGAAGTCATTTTTCCAGGTTGTTGGTAATGGATGTTGCATGCAGAATGTATATGTGTGCCTATGCATTACCATGATTGTTATTTCCCCCTAAAAATAGCCTTTATTATTATTATTATTTGTAAATAACATTTGATCACAGTCTAGAAATATTGCATGCCAGAACTTACCTGACTTGAATTGCTGAATAATAGTATTTAGGTAGGCTGTTATGGCAACAGAAGTACACCCTTTGGATTTAAGCATCACAGGTTCTCATGGCAACTTTTTTTTTGTATACCTGCACATGCAGGAAAATATCCTGAGCTATCCCAGTAATCTCTGGAAAAACAGCAGCAACAGAATAAACTGACATGTTTATCGCCTTACATTTGTTTTTGAAATATACATAAAAACCTGCCTTAAATAAAATACATAAATAAATAAATCGGGGGAAAAAAGCACATAAAGGCCAAAACAACACTGTGGAAACAATAACATGAAATAATTTTATGAATATTTAATATAAATTAGTATTTATGTTTTACTGATACTCAAAACTTCAACCAATGATGGATTGGCATTGCCAATACATTCTACATTATGAACACTCAGAATAGGTACCAACCCTTGCCATGAGGCAGCTCTGGTTACTGGTTTTTTCCTCTTTTTTTAAGACTTGGTGAAATTTTACAAAATAGGACCTTCTATCAGAAATACATCAAGTTCAAATGACCTTGACCTATGATACAACAGTCCTAACAAAAGTGTTCAGCCATGGTGTCAAATGCTCCATTTCAGCTTTTCTTCTGCGTTCCAGGGCACTGTTCCCATTAACCCAATGGACTTTGGAGTAGCCCTTTTTCTTCAATGTGCAATTCTCATAACAAAGGTGAATTCTCCTTCCTCTTCTCCTTTTATTACTACTGCTGTCCCCACATGACCCCTCCACAGTGCCAGGTGTGTGAGCACCTGGCAAAGGTGGTGCACAGGTCCCCAGTGCTCATTGTGAGGGTTCAAGTCAGTGCACAGCACACAGGTTTACACACATACTTTGGAGGATGCTTTCTCTTTGGAAATTAAATAATTAGGGTTAGCATAGAAAGAGCTGTAAAGTGTCTATCCCTTAATATCTTTAAGAACAAATTATAAAACCTTCTGTGAGCAATGTCCTCAAGTTAAGCCCTTAAAGGCAAGGAGGTGAACTGGATTACATCCTAAATTCTACATTTCTGTGGCTGTGCCTTCACTGTGCTTGCTTGTCCTCACATGAGTGTAAGCCTGCACAAGCACAGACCCCGAGGTAGGATGGCAGATGCCAGAGAGAGGAAATTTGAAATGATACATCAAATATGTGGGGGAGAAAGCGAACACCTGAGCGCCTGGAAGAGTCTCATATGCTCTTAGTAATTTTTTCTGTGAAACTTTTTTAATGTCTGAGGTTCATTAAAAACACTTAAAAGGAAAAAAAGGTTACTGGTCCACAATAGGAGCTGCACAGCACAGGAGTACAGGTAGTTTTGCTTATTTAATATGTACTGAAAGGTTTTTTTTAAGTGGTAGATGGTAAATGCATTTTTATTAAGCAGAAAGTATCTTAAACTAAAATCTGACATTGAAGAACATAACAACTTTCTCACATTCAAACACTAAGCATTAATGTGACTATATTGGGAAATATGCAGAGTAGGTGTGCTCATTTCTGAGGAAATCTTCCCACTGGCTATTTGTAAGAAGCGGCTAATGACAATGTCTTTGGCCTTGACGGTCTCCATGTTCCTCTCCCGTGATATCTGCATGCTGATTTGATCCACGTTAGTCATGATTAGCTCCGAGGCCAGGATCTGGGTGGGGGATGCCCTGTTTGCTGTGCTGTCCATGATGTACTGCTTGTACAGTTCCACCAGCTTCTGCTCGAGGTAGTCGTTCAGGGCGGAGTCGGAGAGCGGCTGCTGGTGGGGCCCTAAGCTCGCCAGCCGCCAGCACGAGGAGTGGCCTTGGCCCGGCCTGCGGAGGGCGTCACTTGTGGGGGGAGCCTTCACGGACTCCATGGGGGGAGGAATCTCTGAGGACTCCAAGAAGGGGCCTATGCCACTGTCATGAGCAAAATCTGTCGTGACTGAGCTAATTGGCACCACATAGTCCCCAGCTATATGCAAATCGTTGTAGTTCTTGCAAATGCTCTTGCAGGAAGGTGGAACCAGGTAGGTGACTTTTTTTGTCAGCTCCTCACAGACATGCGTAGCTGGAGGTGGCTGCCCTGTGGGCATTGGGTGCTGGACAGGTTGTGGGAGATTATCCTTCTGCCTTCTGCTGTGCTTGCTACCTCTAGAGCAGACTGAGGAAATGCACTTGCCAGCAGATCTACATCTCTGAAGGAGGCCTTTTCCTTGTGCTTCGCCTGTGGAAGAATAATTAATGGATCTCATTTCATACACCCCTTCATCAGGCAAACTCTTGTAGAGCGCAGGGTTCAGGTCTTCCCAAAGGTAGGTGATTCTGTGAAGGTAACCTTCCGACAGCATCCTTCTCCAAGGGAAAACAACCACCAGCAGACACAAAAATGATAAGAAGAAGTTAATTACAAAAAGTTCATTTTAAACTCACTGAGCTGTGATTACACTTGCCAGTCTGTTACTAGCTGCAAAGAGATGTCTCCAATTTAGACATAACAGGAATGTCTCTGCCTTACTAGGGGACTTGAGTCAGTGAGTGAAGTGATCAGCCAGTCTCCCTGTTGTGCTGAATCTCACCAAAGCATATCCTGTATAAAATAACGTGTGGCACGTCCAATGCATCCAATGGCAAACGAGTTGTGGAGACAGGAACAAGAAGTCTTTTGTTGTGGAATAGCTGCTGTAATAGCTTACACTTAAATACATCTAATTTTGCCCTGGAGTTCATTAAGAAGCCAGGGGTTTCCCCCTTTTTCTCATATGCTTTTAAGAAGCCAGGGGTTTCCCCATTTTTCTCATATGATTTGAAGCAACTTTTGTTGTGTGTGGTTTGCCAGCTGCCTCTGAACTATGATGATTTGAGATTAATATTGAGAGTATCACCCCTTCTGTTCCAGATAATCAACAACTGTAGGTGTGGTTCCTTTTTCATTTAAAAAATCTCAGACCATTAAATTTGCACTTTGCACTTCTGCATTGCAATCAGGATGAAATTAATTGTCTCTACCTTTTATACACGAAAATGTCAGTGGAAAAAGCAAAACTTTTTGAAGGCATGATTCATCTGGCCTGGTTTAGACACCTAAATCCAAATGAAATGAATTGTGCCCTAGATTTGCTTATCACTCTCCAGTTGCTATAAAAGGATCTTAAACTAGATCCTAGATACAGATATCTGGAGGGTACTTTTGAAGAGACAGATTTCAGTGCAATGCATAGGAAAGTGCAGATTTCAGAAGTACTCCAGCTCGCTCCTTCACTGTGGGATTAGTCGTACCACAGCTCTGGAATTAGTTTTCATTGCATTTCTGCAAAGGCACAGTCAGATTCCAGCAGTCACTAACTCTCTCCACTCTCTGAGCAGGCAGCTCAGACCCAAAAGCTGCACAGAAATGTTAGTAATTAAAGACAGGATTTGCCAGCAAGGACACACATGCAGCACATCAGTAAATGTTCTGCCCAAGCTTTAGCAGCTCCACTACCAAAAACATTGTTTTAAATCCACCTCTGTTTTTTATTCTTCAACAGATGTGAAGGATAAAATCAATGGGAAAGATGTTCTAAAGAAATTGTTTGGTCCAGTGAAGAGAAAGTAGATTTAAAGTAAAAATAAATTAAAATTAAGGGGGAAAAATCCTGTTTGGGGCTTGGCAGTCCTTGCAGTATGCTGCTGTTGTCTTGCTTTGGCTTTTAGCTGTAATTAAGGTGCCCCCACAGAGATCTTAGCCAAATGCTAGAGCTGCTCAGGTTATCAAGTCTCTCTTCTGCTTCTGTTCCCCCCTTTTGCAAAGGCTGTTCCCTTCCCCCCACCATTCATGGCCCAGATGTCTTTACTGCAAAGTCACCACTAACTGTGGCTAGCTTGAATCTGGAACTGTTATACATTTATTTATATGTTATTTTTAATGTGGATTCGGAGAAACGAGTGGAAATGTAACATATGGCCTGTCCACTGCTCAGCCAACACAGGCAAAGGCAGTTGTGTTCAGGTAGCATGTGACACTTTGGTCTTTCCTGCTCCCCCAGATGTGAGTTGTTTCTGCCATAAGGTGCTACGTGAGGGAAATGAAACCGTTGGTTTCATTTCTTTGCACTGCATTCTGCTATGCTTATTTTAAGTGTTGGAGCACACTGAGACAGGAGTGGAAACAAAAGAATTGACAAATCCAAAAATATTAAGGTCTGATTGTGCTCAGAGTTGTGTGTTCTGCTGAATGACTTACAAGATTACCCTCTGAAGCTGGCAAAGGCTGCCACACTAATCTGGCCCTTCCCAGCTCTGCAAGGAAATCTGACTGAAGATTTGATAGGCAGTGCTGACAGCATTAATGCAAAAGGGAGGTGCATGTATCTCCAGTGTTTTGTGTCCTAGTACTTAATATAATATATACCTCTATCAAGTTATTATCCCATCACTCCAACAGTCACGCAACTGTGCCACCTTTAATTTTTGTATTTTAAATCTGATAAGGATTGCAGTTTTCATTAATTCTGCCTTCTCGTGCCTCTTCTCTTAATCTCCTCTCCATGCCACAGACACACATACACCAGGATTCCAAGGGCACAGAGATTATATCTAATGTCTTTCAATATTTGGGTTTCATGCTCCTTAAATCCAGATTTCACTTACATCTGCCTGAAAAGAATTGCATAAGTTTTTGTTGCACAAGGAAAACCAGTCCCTTTTACAATTCTGATCTGACACATTTTGCATGTTAGGTGAACAAAAAGAATTTCCTTGTGTTGCTACTGCCCTGGCAATGGGCACTGACTACATTCCGTCTAAGCCTAGTGGAGATAGAGGGAGAAGACTGTCTGGTTTACACTGTCTTTTCTATCTGACATAGTCTTTATTACAATCAGATGATCTTAAAAACTTGTATGTCTTGCTCAAGGTTTTTGTTTAGTTCTTCAGCACAAGAAAAGCGTGAAGGCAGTATGAATGTTTAAGGTACATGGAGAATCCAGGGGTATTACCAGTGTGTGGCAGCAAATTTGCTAGGTTGTAATGCTTGTAGACAGTGCTAATGTTTGCATAAAGACCTCAGATTACAGTCTGCAAGCAGGAAAACAGAATGAGAGTTCTTGGCTCAGGAGAAGCAAAACACTTATGGAAAGCCTGAGAAGTGTGCACAAAGAGATATGATAAATTGTGTCCTGTTCAAAAACCTAAGATGAAAAGTTGCTAGAGAGAATGGAAAGAACATGGTGTCAGCTGGGATCACAGCTCAGTGGGGAAAGGGATATTCTTCTGCATTGCACAAGGAGGGGATGGAAACTTACAGAAGAGACAAGCTTGTGTTGGATATGTCTGGCTTTCAGAGCTCTGACCAGGGCTCTGAATGACATAAAAATTGTGCTGCTGGGGATTGGAGCTCAGCTCTTATCACAGAGTATACCTTGAGTTCTAGCTGATTTACTAGATGGGATCCCAGATGACAGTCTCCCTGTCTTGAGGGAACTCAAATCCTATGGATCTGTCTGTAGTACTTTTTCCCTGTTTTAAGAGACATTTTTCCGGTTCGTGGAGATACAGACAGATCGCCTTAGTGAGGTGTGGGATCCACCTCAGATTGCCAGACAGACATGCAAGAGTCCTGGCAAGCAGGATAGTCTGTAGAGCAAGCTTACATGTATTGCAGGACCCATATCTCACCTTCCCCTGGGGCTAGTGTGGAACAGCTCCCAGGAAGCCTCAGCACAGCCAGTGCAGGGAAACCAGGACAGTGAAGAAGGAAGTATAATGAGCTGTGCACATAGGTAAGTAGAGCCTCTCCTTAATGCCTGAAACCTACAGATCTTTGATATCTGAACCTCATTTGGCTTGGGTAAAGGTAATGCTGATGACATCAAATTGTGTGGTGAGATGGACACATTTTACAGGGAGACCTGCACAGGCTGGAAAGTGGGCCAGCAATCACAGCATCAGGATCAACAAAGGCAAGTGGCAGCTCCTGCACTGCATGACACAACCAAAGAGCCCAGCACAGGACCTGTGAGCCTGGGGAGCCTTGCTGAGAGGGACCTGGGGACCCTGGCACAACAAGGTGACCCTGAGCCAGCAGAGCAGGGCTGCAGCAATGAGGAAAATCAGACCCTGGGCTGCACCCACAGGAGCACTGCTGACTGAGATAGAGATGGAATCTTCCCACTCAGCATTTGTCAGGCTGCCCCTGGAGCATCCAGTTCTGGTCCCAAAAAATTCAAACAAGATGTGGACAGACTGAAGAGGGTCCAGTGGAGGGCCAAGAAGATAATCAAAGGGCTGGAAAAGCTGCCTTCTGAGGAAAGTTTGTAGGAGCTAGGACTCCTCCCTGGAGAAAAGAAGACCAGGGGAAGGGGACAGCTTATCATAGTATTCCAGTATCTGCAGCTGCAAAGAAGACAGAGGCTCTCTCTTCACAAGCAGCCTCCTGGAGAAGACAAGTGGCAATGAGCACAAGTTGCATTGGAATAGAATCACAGAATCACAGAATCATATAGGTTGGAAAAGGCCTCTAAGATCATTAAGTCCAACCATTAACCCAGCACCATGTTCACTGCTAAACTATGTCCCCAAGTGCCACATCCACACATTTTTTGAATGCTCCCTGGGATAAGAGGGAGAGGTTTCATATCCATGTGAGAAGGAAATTTTTTACAGTGAGAACAATCAATGACTGGCACAGCCTCCCCAGAGACATGGTGGAGTCCCCTTTGTTGGATGTTTGCAAGGTGGGATTGGATAAAGTTCTACATAAATTCATCTAGGCTTCCTTTCCCATGAAACATTGGACCAGATGATATTCCAAAGTCCTTTCCAACTTATGCTTCTCTCTGACTATAATTCTACAACAGCAGTGGCTGCTGTTTGATGTCAGAGTGACTTACTTTGCCCACAGCAGAGGAAAAGATGAATAGCCAGAGGGTGGTTTTGCACAAGCATCCGAGTGCTGCCCACTACATTTGTCACTTCCTCTCCCTGCTGCTGCTGCTGCTGGAAGATCTGGGGCCCAGGAGATATACCATGAGGCTCTTTAAGCAGTCACCGTGAGCCAAACCACTCTTGTCCCCTCCCCACATCTCACTTGACTCTGATCTTTTGGTCTTCCCACAGGAGAAAACATAAGCCATGCTCATCTTCTTTATTCACATGTCAACAGCTGAAGAGATGCAGAAAAGCTGGAGTACCTCACCTGTCGGGGAACGTTGGCTAGTTTGAGCGGAAAAAGTAGGTTTGAGAGAATAATAATCATGTATATCAAGAGTATGAGGGAACTGGCTGGAAAGACAGGCTAAAGAAAGCAAGAGAGGAGACATCTTCCCCAAGAAGTCTACTGTACTTTTGAATGGTCTTGTTATACAAATGCCTACCAATTTTTGATTATGCTAAATGGATGGCAATGAGTTTCAGGAGCTTCAGGAGCTTCAGGAGTTTCATTCAGCTTCTTTCATTTAGAAACAAATACATTCTCAGTGTATTTTTGAGTGCTGTTGTATCTTTAAATTGAGTTGTGGAGGGACATGCTTCCATAAAAATACAATGAAAACTGTCTGTTGGTAAATATAGCTTCTTGAGCTCTCAGTTTTCCACCCAAGTTTGTTTTATCAGTTCAAGTTCCTTGAAACTTTATACAGACCAGGCCTGGTTCATCATTTTCCATACTTTCCTTCATCATTTATGCCTATTCAAAGTTGGTTTAGGATCCCATCAGTCTGGTTGGATGGCATTTTACATCTCATATCCACAGCTGTAAACAACAGCATGAAATCTGAGGCAGGAAAGAATCAGGCTCCACATTCATAAAGAAGACTTTCTACCCTGTGCTTTTATCATTTTCTTCCTGGGGTGGAAATAATTTCATGTCTCTGGATGTCTGTGTTAATTTTAATGAGTTGTTAGCTGTTATGACTGAACTATGTGTACTGCAACATTTTGAATCTAAGCATTTGAACTTAAGAGGCAATAAATCCATGTGAACTCTTACAGAAGAGAATACATTTTCTAGAAATGAAAAGAATAAATGGTAAAGCAAGAAAGACAGAAAAGGCTGAAGGTGTTTCCCAGAAGGAGTGAAGGAAATGGTCCACAAAAAGGCATTGAAATGTTAGTCACGTTTGTTGAGGAGCATAAAAAAGAGGGGAGAGGGGGCATGTTGTGCATGTATACCCTTTTCGAGCTGTGAATTTGCAGCAAACTAGGAAATTCACTGAGAATTGGAAAAATGCAATCATAAAGTTTCTTTGTTTATAATTTTAAATATCATCGTGGTTCAGAGAAGTCTCATTTTTTTAATGAACTTTTTTTAAAATATGATGCCCATATTCATCTATTTTGGTGCTTATTTTTATTTATAATCTACAAATAGAGTACTCCAGTTGGAGGACATTACTTAGACAGTACAATAACATGCACAGAAATTTCAATAGCAATATCTTAATTATGATAAAAGCAACACAGCTAGTAAGGCTCACTTTAAAAATATTCTGAAAAACCTGTTTAGTCTGATTTTACGGAAGTCTTTAGAAGTATCAGAGGAAAAATTTTGTTTTCATTTTGAAGCCTCATTGCAACCACAGTTGGTGATGGTTATGAAGATGGCACCTTAGAAATGTTCTCATCACTTCTTAAGGCAGCAGAAAGTGTCTGTGGACAGAAGCTGAGACTCTGGAAACACATATGCATTCAAAACAGAAAAAGTGCATTCTCATTTTATGAGCTTTCAGCTGTGGTGCCACACAAACAGAACCAAACCACTTCAATAAGCAAGGGCAACATTTTCATACATTTATATAATGCACAGTATATTTAATTCTTACCTCCAAAGATACAGCAGCTGACCAGGTACAGAAAAATGGATGTCTTGTAACTAGTTTGAAGCTTCCTGTGAGTCTGTCCTACCCCAAAATGCAATGTTGTGTTTTTATTTCCTTTTTAATTATACTTCTAAGATAACATCTGTTTTTCTTCTAATCCTCTATAGAAAAGAAGTATAGAAAGAAAGTCCCTTAGGAGATGAGGGGGTTTTATAACTGACTGAACTGCAACACGCTGAACTTGCTTCCTCTTTTATGTCCAAATGAAACTTCATTGTGAAACTGGGTACTGTTAAAATAGCTGATTGCAACACACTCAGTCCAGGCAGATGGGCTGCTGTCAGAAAAAAAGCCCTGGTGAGTCAAATGCTCAGAACAATCTTAGAGAAACTGTCCATCTGTTGGCAGCTTACAGTGCACCCCATTTCAGCCATCACTCTCCTTTTAGCTGACACAGCGAGACATCCTGACATGTCAAGACTGTCACGCCGAATCGGTGGGAAGAGTGAGGTGCCAAAGCAGAAATGCATTGCACAGCAGCCCTGCTTTGTTGTGTGCAGACCCTTGTACATATAATTTTCCACGGAGCAGCACAGCACAGCTGCTTTCTCGGGTTTTGCTTTGGCAAACTTGACAACACTTGTCAGGACAAGTTAGAGCTGAAAGTTAGGCCTCATCTGTTTTAGGACTCAGTACCATACCCAAGAAGTTTGTCTTAGGAGGGGCAGTGGATAAAAATACCTGGAGCAAGCAGGAATTCATCCACCAAGGGTGAGGTGTGAGAACAGTGAATATGGCTTTGAGATTGGTGTTGGGAGTATTCCTTAAGGGCAGAAGACAAATACTGTTTGAATAACATAACTGGATTGTTTGAATTGATCCCAAGAGGACATCCAGAATCTGCTTTAAAAGGCATCATTAGGCATCCATACATTGCAATAATAAGAGAAATAGATTAGAATTAGAATCAGTGAATTTTAACTTCCTCATTCATTATCATGTGTTTTTCTCAGAAGCCTCCAACTCTGCCAGCCAGAAACAATACTTCAATCATGTCATTTTCCTAAATATTCACTGTGATGCAACATATGATTGGGACTAATATCAAAGACTTCTTCCAAAGTCTTCTTAGACATAGGCATGAAAAAAATACAAATGTTATTCTGTTCCTACCTACACATTTGTAGCTAATTCATACAGCAGTTTAACAAGTGATGTTGTACCCAGTCATATGCCATGTTAGGATCAACAGCATCTAAACAGCACAAAAACTGAACAACACTGGCAGTTTAATGCAAGTCTCATCACATATCTTTGCTGTAAAAGTTCTCCCTGTGGAAACAAAGCTACTGTCGTAACAGACCAACTTTTATGCTTAACATTAACATTAATATTAACATTATTGCAATTTTTTCTCTGATCTCTCATTTGTACTATGGACCAATCTCAGGCCTTGTCACATTATACTGGCCCAACACTTTTTTTCCATGTTTTCTTACCTGGATGAAATGTATCGAGGGAAGCAAGAAATAAATCTCTGTGAGGTTTTACCTCTTGTGTAGATCCAGAGAGCTCAATATTCACAGAAGCTCAATATTTCTAGTTAGACTGTTGAGAAAAAAAAACTTTGCTAGTATAAAAAAGTATTTCTGTAAAGGTCCTCAGAGAGTTTTCAAAATATTTTTTAATAATCTAAATCCATGCAAAACCAGGACGATACAAATGGACAGATATTTTAAAAGTGCTTCTACTGCCAGAATAGCACAACTATCCAGAACCACTGTAAAATCAATCTGCTATCATAGATTTACCTAAGTATGGATTTAAGACTTATCTTCAGGCACCTAGATTTGGATAAAATAAGTTACCTTTTTTTGTCTTTCATATGGAATGTTTTCAGTTCTCTAGAAGAACTCAAACATTGTCTGCATTTCTGCACAGTAGCTTTGTGTACCTATGGAAGGGAGATATAAAACTGTAATTTCTTGTCACTGAAATTGCACTTTAACATCCTGACAGTCTAGGCTTTCAGGACCTTTCTAGTGACCTTTTCCACATTCATTCCTGACCTTGGAAGATTTATCCTCAGTTGTCAAGCACTAGGGTTCCTGTTGGAACCCTAGTCACTGAAAATTTCAGACTTTCTGTGCTGAAGCACTAACCCCCAAAAAAGCACTACATTTAACCTAAAGCCATAGAAAGAGTTTCCAAAGTTGAGTAGTAGCACTAAAATTGTGAGTGTGTAATTTAAGTAGAAGTGTTTAGTATTGCAAGGTAGAAAGCTTAAAGTTTAAGGTTTTAAAATAATGTAATATGCGTAGGGCAAGATAAAAGTTTTTGAACATTAGCTAATTTTTCTTCTTCAGCTCCTTCTTCTTAGACTTTAAGTAGTAGTTTGTAGTTAGACAAGAAAGTCCCCAGTGCGAGCTTCAAGTTCTTAGTTATTGAGTTAAAAATAAAAATAATTTGTGCCACTTCTTAATTAAATAGTTTGCACTTAAGAAACCTTATAAAGAAAAAATAGAAGCCATTTTTCACTTTGTTAGCTAGAACTCACAGCTCGTGAGACTATAACATAAATAAGAATTAATAAACATCTGAGTCCAAACAAGAAATAATCTCTCGTCTTTAATCCCAACTCTAACAAGAAAAAAAAAAAAAAAAAAAAAAAACCACCACACTGTCCTATATGAATTTTTGCCATGTGGCTTATAAACTGCTCTGAGTGCAGCACTCTGAGGGCCAGATCCAGATCTGAATGAGCTGGGTACAGCACAGCAGCACCTGACCCCTTTTGCAAAGATGCCCATGTGCACTGTGCCTCCCATGTCCAGTGAAACAGATGTGAGAGAGAAGAAAGCTTCAGCACCTTAGGGAATCTTTCAGTCAGTCTCTTCATCTGTAAATGTAGCTCAGATTGTGAGGCCATGCCAAATTATTTTTTGTCAGTGTAATTCACTACAGCAAGCTCAATGCATCAAGATTGTGTATCCCTATCCACTCGCCCCTCCCCCTTCCAAAAAAAAGAAAAACGTTTCAAGTAAATTACCATGTTTCCTTCTCTACCACATTATTCTACTCACAAGGAATTTCCTTGAGGAAATTGCTTTAATTTTGATCCTAAGTAGTTCTGATCCTTAATTTTTTATTTCAGTTCAAGAGTTTATCTTCAAGACAAATGTGCCAGTTGTTTGCCCTCACTCTGCTTTGGTTGGCCTCTGTTTAGCCTGGGCCTGTTTGGTCAGAGAGTACAAAGGCAGCTGCCTGTCATTTGCAGGTGAAATGTTTATATTCTAGAAATTATAAATAGGGATCTTTTGATAAGACCATATTCTATAGCTTTTTCTTAAATTTAATAGTAGGAATAAGTGCATAAAATAAATCCATTTTCCTGTACATGTCCTCAAGCAGGTATGTACACAGTAAGCTCTCTCTGTTTATCAAACTATTTTAGCTCTATTCTTATTTGGTATGTCTGTACCTTTAACCACGAATTTTGAAATTTATAAGGTTAAAGATACCACCTTAAGATTATGACCTAGTTTATAAGTATTTTGTGCAATAGGACAAAGGGGATATATTTAAACCTTTTGATCTTTGGCAGGAAAGATTTTATGGGAAGGAGATAAGCATGTTATCCAGTACAACATCATAAAAAACAATCATGAATGATTTACACTCTTACAGCAGCAAAATCAGATCTATTTTAAGCATTCCAGTATATATGGCAGTTTGACTTGATTTGAACTGAAAACCCAGTTTTCAATGCATTAATTGCACCAATATAATCAATTATTTGAGTAAATCAGCAGTCTTTAAACAGGGAAGAACCTTCATCATACACAGTTATCTTTCCTCTTCCTCTTCCTTCATTGGTAGTAGAAAATAGATCAACAGAATTTTCTAGGTAAAATGTGAAGATTCCCATCTTCCAAATGAGTGCCAGGCAGATCTGGTTTTGAGATATCTCAGGCTGAAGGGAGTCTCCTGGATTAATTACTCCAGCCCTTTACCTGTTGTGTGGAAAAAACATGGTTGTGGCATCGCTTTCTTGGCCATGTATTTCCAAGGAGGAAAAAAAGACCATGGATACACAGAGAGCCTTCCCATTCTAGGTGTCAGGGTTTGGGACTGGCCCAATGCCAGTGCCCCCATGAAAATGTATTTTCTTTAACTAACTGCTGTGAGATGTGACCAGGAACAGAGCAGAGCAGGCTTAAACTTAGAAAAAGAGGGAAAAACAATAATTTTATTAAACTACAAACTAAAATCAAAAACACACAGGAAAACAGAGTGAACACCTTTTAAACCATTCCTCCTCCTCCTCCCACCCAAATTCACCAAAGCACAGTGAGACAAACAATCTTGGAGTCCTGATCAAGTTACCCTCACTCAAGTAATCAATTCTCAGTCCATCAGGGCAGAGAGGAGTCTCTCTTGTACCACAGTCCTCCCCACGAAACAGGGTTGAAACTCCCCATGTTTCTTTGTCACACATGGCACCGCCCGGAGAAACTCTGCCATGGTGACATGCTCCTTCCATGTACAGTGCTCTCACCACCGTCCATGGACCGAAACTGCTCAGGGCTCTTCAAGGATGCTTTGCCAAGTGCCGAAAAAAAAACCACCATGCCTCATTTTGGGACAACAGTCCCCCCCATTTTCTCATCCCCTGGGGCCGAGGGTTTTCTCAAGAACAGAGCTCTTCTCCCTGAAGATGGAAGGCACCACCACGCCCTCTTCATCTTCCTCTGTTCACTCCTTTATATAATATCATTACAGCAGGTCAGTCTCTTGGCTCAGGCTATAGCATCCACCCAAATGCAGTCTCATGTATTACAGGTAGCTTGGTTCAGTCTATGGCTATACAAGAAAAGTCCAGCTGAAAAAGCCACTCCATCATCTCCTCCCACTTCAGCTTTTCCACATCTTCTTAACATCTCAGGTCCCAGACTGTCTCTCTTCTCTCTCCAACCACCAGCCAGGAGGACTAATGTTTCACAAAGTTTCCTTCACCCAGGAAAGGGTTAAAAGTCCGAGCTCCGCTGCCCTCAGGGCACTGAGATCTCACGGTGGCACTCCCACATGCTGGGCATCACCCCCCCCGCCGCCTCCTCTGCCGGCACAGGCTCGCTCGCTCTCTCTTCTGGGGTTGGGGGGGGGGAACAAAAGATACCTCGGTGTTTTTTCCACCCCTCGGTCCTGCAGGAGCTGGCCCGGTTCCATTCCCTTCCACCTTCTCTCTCTCCGGGGCTCCGGCCTACCTCAGCCTGGGCCTCCATGGCTCCCCTCCCCACCCAGCCATGTGGCCGGGCGGGGCAGAGACGGGGCCGCTCCCTGGGCTACCACGGGCGAAAGAGAGCGAACTCTGGGAAATCTCTGCTTTTAACCCCGTGTGTCTGCAGAGGTGACTCACGTCTTCAGTGGTCACACCAGGTGTCAATATTCGAATCTGACCACTGATTGGTTTAACTAAAACTTCCCAAAAAACTCACTTCCTCCCAAACCGAGACACTAGGAAAGGTGGAGGAGATTTGGTATTTGCTGTTTCCAGCTGTCCATGGCCAGTGATTGCCCACGCAGCAGCGAGAAGTCTGGCTGTCCTTGGGGCCCAGAGCCTTAACTGCAGGAACTCAAGGAGCACAGCACCTTCCATGTAGTTATATCCATCAAGTTCTGCACTCAGAGTATGATACTTCAAAATGAATCAATTGTTTGATCACACAAAAGTGACCACTAAATCTTTTAGTTGGCTACAGAGGCACTTGTACTTCAAGTACAAATGGGGTAATAATAGGGAACATTTGCTGTTTTTCATGCTCCTTCTAGTCCTATAAATATAAAATTTATTCCTGTGTTAAATTTCTTTTCTCCTTTGTGGATCACATAAATATTTAGTTATATGCAGACATCACTACAGGTTCAATCTATGTGCAAATCAAGGAAACAAAAGCAAGGCCTCTGATATAAGAAAATTATAAGCAAGAACATTGCACCCTCTGATAAAATCTCCAAGGTCAAGAGGAGTTTGCTTTGGGAAGTGATAACAGTATTGGATACAGTGTATTGAAGCTGATCTACATTACCTTCCCAGCACTAGTCTTTTGTAGTAACAAGTAGCCAATTAGTGAAGTCTTTTCAGTTCATGTTCTTTTCTTCTCTCACTAATTTACACAAACTAGGAGATTGATCTTGCCACAGTTCAGAAATCTTTCCCTTCAGTCTCAACCTCTCTTCATGCATAACCTCTTATTTACCTTTAGTAGTTAAACTGTTTTGCCCATATCCTTTTTTTTTTAATGGTCACAAATAATTCACCGATGTATCCTGAACTAAGTACGTTATTGTACAAGTGACCCCACTGATGGCAGAGACTGTCCTGAGGTTTCCATGCATAACCACACATGGGCACATAAGCCTTTAAGCACTGCAGAGCGTGAACCATGAGCGGGCTGGAAAGCATCAGGAGGCAGCAGGCTGGGTGAGCTGCCCTCTTTCCATTGTCTGTGTCTGGCCAGAAGCCAAAAACTTCTTTTTTTTATTCTCTTATCTTTTTTTTTGTCTCCTAACTAGTACCATGATAGCTTAGAAATGGATAGTTTTAAACCAACAACCAAGAATATCTACATCTAAATGCCTGCTTTTTAGCACCCTCAAATAACAACATGCATAAAAGGTGGTCTACAGTGTGCAGATACATAGAAATATATTTACTGAAATCCTGATGCACACCACAGATACTGTGCATGGCTTGCTCTGTGCTGCTCACTGAAATACCCCAGGGTCTGAGGCATTTCAGTCAGCAGCAGAGGAGCCTGACTCTCAGCACACTGGGGAGAGGGCAAACCACAACTCTTCAAGCAATGAAGCATATTATTCCCCAGCTCACCACCCAGCTCAGCAAAAGGCTTTATCAGCACCTATAACTCTCATGTTTGCACCTTCCAGATCTTGTTAGACAGTCTTCTGGGGTCATTTTTTAAGCTTTCCAGGATGCACACATTAGTTCTGACACTTTCGCAGAATTTGTGTTATGGTAGGCCTCATCATTCCTTTAAAAGTCAATTTTTAGAGAGGAAGTTTAGCAATTACCTTTTTGGGGAGGGGGGGAGGGGGAGGGTGATTTTTGCTCAAAATGTATCATTCCTCTGTAAGTATTTAAATTTTCAAAGTATGTCCATATACACTGAAGGTTTGGTGGTTTATCTCAGTTTTAGATTTATTTAATGGTTTTCATACATTTAAAACTTCTTTAAATGCTTGAAATTCACGTAAGTAATTTCAGCAATGTAAAATAAAAATTTTATAAACCTGAATGTGCATAGCAAATAGAAGTGATGAAAATTAGTATTTCAGGTATCACACAAATAAAACAGCTACCTCAAATCCCTGAACCCAAGTCATCTCCTGCAGAATAAAAAAGGGCTTGAGCTCCTGACTATGTCAGATCACTTCCGGTCATAGGAAACCCCCGGGGATGTTACACTGCATTCTTGGCTTCACAAGTCTGAAATGATTACTCACACATGCTCACTTAATTAAGCAGAAGCTAATTGCATCCTACCTATCAGATAGAAAGGTGTACCATTGGATTACTGATAAAACTAACCAGTAAGTTGGGAAGGAAATATTTTTTGCTGCCTCCACCTTTTATTGAAGGAGACTTTTTACAGAAGCAGTGTCTAAAGCAGAGATTCCAGCAGCCCACACCATCCTAGGGAGAGGGCAGCAGAGCTGAAGTGTTTTTACCAATTTTGACAGGGCTTGACTTTCTTTTCACAAGAATCTTTTTCTGCTTTCTTGCCTCTGGGTGAGCTCATGATTCCTTCTCAGCAGGTCTCTAGATCTAATAAACTCTAAGCCTCAGCAAATCCCAGCTGATAAGAGGAGCTTGTTCTTTCACCTGGCTGCACCTTGAGGACAAGGAAGACTATTCATCTCTGCAGGACAAGTGCACTACAGTCCTTGTAGTTTTCTTCCTGGCTTTCTGCCAGAATCCCACTGTGGCTACACACATTGTCTAGGATAAAACAGGATATCCCTAAGGAAGAGCTGGTTAATTATACTATCAAAGTTTCAAATGTCATTTCCAAGAATAAAGATTGTCTGAAAGACTGCCTACCTGTACAAAATCCTGTCATATGATACATACTCTAATTCCAATGCTTGCATTGAGTCTTTGTTAAAAATAAATCATGCATACAGCTGCTAATGTACTTCTTGGTGCAGTGACAACTACTCACTAGTGGTCAAGCTTTACGATCAGGCAAAGAGCTTTTATCTGTAAAACAGGACTGAGCAATAGATGAGGGCTTTCTTTTTTAGTTGTTGTTTTTTTTTTACTACACATCTGTGTAACAATAAAATTGAAGGCAGTCAGGGTACTAAGAAGGGATTTCTTTTTTTTTTTTGTTAGTGTATCAAAATACCATCAAAAATTGTAGAAATACAAGAAGTGTTACAGTGGTCTGGTTTCTTTAGGTGAATTGGTACAGATCTGTAATTTCTAGGTAGAGCCATCCCATGATAATTGGGTGATTTTCATGGGTTTTTTTCTTCAAGTACTGGCTCTTTATTTGACTCGGATTTCTACATTCCTCACTTTCTTACTCTTTCATCTTTCCAGCAGTCAACTTTTACAGCTATTCTAAATTCTGTAACAGTAACATTCATTTGAAAATTTTGTCTGAAATTACCAACAGAATAAGCAATTGATCTGCTGAGTACTTTTAACAAAATGATAGAAAATCCTCCTGCGCTTAGGTCCATGCAAACCAGAAGCCATCACTGGGGTTTTCTTGGGTTAGGTAATCCTGGGCAACCATGCCATGAGTAAAGAAAAACAGGAAAAGCAGAAAACATGAGGGTCTGGAACAAGTGTGGACAAATCACTAGCTCCATCTGCTACAAAATGATGCTCAGCACAGTTTGCTGNCCCACAGGGGTTTTCTTGGGTTAGGTAATCCTGGGCAACCATGCCATGAGTAAAGAAAAACAGGAAAAGCAGAAAACATGAGGGTCTGGAACAAGTGTGGACAAATCACTAGCTCCATCTGCTACAAAATGATGCTCAGCACAGTTTGCTGCTGCTGAGCCTTATCCAGGGGCCTAAAACCTGCCAAAGGAAGTGAGAGGGAGGAATGTTTTAAAGGAAAACTTTCTGAAAAGCAGATTGAAAGCAAAGGGTCACTGAGTTGATTTTTTTGAAAGAGGTAGTTGCTGGAAAGGGGCAGAAAAACATGAAATTGAGCAATTAGACCGGCATGGAGAACCAGGGAAGCTTTTTCAGATGGAGGCTGCAACCAAGATTTTGCAAGGAAGACTGGTAGGAAAAGGTTATTTAGTTACACGAATAAGAAGAAAATAATTTCAGAAAAATGGAACCAGTGTGGTTTCTGAAGAAAACAAACTTGTTTACTATAAGATGGAACTCAGTGAGTTAAGTGTATATTTGGTGGTACTTAGGCAATTTATGGAAGATGTATATACATCTTCAGGAAGACCGGGATGGAAACAATACAAAGATTTAGAAATAACAGAGAGTATTTTAAATTTAAAAGTTTAAATTATGAGCCAGCAATGTGTCATTGTAGAAAGAAGGCCAATATTATTTTGTGGTGCATTAGGCAGAGTATTGTCTGATCCTTCCACTCTGCTCCAGCCTTGAAGATACTCAAAGCCAAATGGACACCATCCTGAGCAGCCTGCTCTCACAGACTCATCTTTGAGCAGACATTTGGGCCAGAGGATCTTCACAGGTGCCTTCCTGCCTCAGCTGGTCTGTGATCCTAAACAGGAAGGAGGCAGAAAACACAGCATTTGGTACAACAGTCAACAAATACTTCTCAGCAAATGTTTGTTGCTACTGCAGCATAAAAGAGCATTGATGTGTGAATACAATACAATGAAATACACAAATATGTGTGACAATAAGCACAATGGCACAATAGACAAAAGCTGGATATAAAACTAGACAAAGAGGTAGCAGAATAACCACAAAGGAGGAAAATGGAAACTAAAGGTAAAGAAAGGTTTTTTCCTCAAAGCAGCATTTGATATTTGAGAGTTGGGGCTATATTGGCAACACTGCCAAAATCCTCTGTTTCCGAATGAGATCTGTAAATATTACATGACTAATTTTCTCAACTGGTAAAATCTCTTAATAGCAAGCATAGGTTTACATAACACTTTCAGGGAAACAAGACAATCTCTTGGATTTGATTACACAAAAGGTGAAAAAATTCAAGTGATTTCTGTAACCACTATGCAAAACACCTAAGACAGTGGCCACAGGCCAAATAATTACATTTCCATAGTGAAAAGTATGAATGCTGGCATCAAGAATCCCAAAAGAGCAGAGAAGCTTCTGAAAACCAGTAAGGGGCAGGAAACTTAAAGATCAGGAAAATGTGGATTACTCCAAAGTCAGTATTAAGGAATGTTTGTATCTTTCTGGGCTTTACAGAAATGTTGAAAAAATGTAAAGCTGTAATGTCAAGTAAAATTGGTTATTTCCTTTTTTTCATTAAATTGTTTATCTTTTATTTCGTCTTAGGTAGTTGGCATGTTTAATGACTTGGTAAAGCTACTGATAAAGGGAAGAATGAGATAAATCATCAGAAATTAGAGATGTTTAGGATTTGTGCGATTTCTTCTTTTTTTTTTTTAACCTCACTTTACATCAAGCTGCACAAACATCACTATTTACAACACAGAACTTGTAACCTAAGAATTATAGTGACCTATCAGATATCTGTATCATCATCAAACTCAAGAGCCATTCATGCTAAGTCAGACATGGCAAAGTAAAATAATAGGTCTATAAAATAATTACACATACTAGATAACATGATAAGGAGCACTTACAGAGAATAATTCACATTTTGCTATGGATTTACTATTACCAGTAAATGGGAAATATTTCACAATAGCCTTGAGTCACCCATGTGCGATACATGATGCAATCAATTTCCATGAAATTTGTATCCTTTTACTAGAATAGTACTTTGAACCCCATATTATTATGCCTCAGCAAAATTCAGGATTCAGGCTGCTTGCTGTCAAAGCAGGTTGTTTAGCACCCACAGACTGGAGAGAAAAGTGGGCATATTATTGACAATGTTCTCTGGTAGCCCTGAGGAACTCTAAAATACAACTGCTAAGGTCAATGGTCCTGGTCTCTGATGACGACCCTGAAGGATTGGGCTTTTTTTTTACTGAAGTGTTTGAATCACTTAAGTCATTCTAAAGAGAAGACTGGACTCTGGAGACCATATCTCCACATCTCCCCAGTTACATCCCACAGCTTCTCTGCAGACCCAGCTGTACCTGCTCTCCTAAAGAGCAGAGGCTGCTTGGTCACTGCCTTGCTGCCTTTCAGTTGTGGTTAAGGAGAGGACAGAGAGGAGACAATTTAGCCATTCTGTTGCTGGCTTTGCTGCCAAGCAATGTGACCTCTGGGATGAGCTGAGCAGGTCTGACCACCTCTGCACAGCAAGGGATGGGCACTTCCCATTAACTCTGTGGGTTCTTAGAGCAGCCCAGGGAAAAGGACAAACTACCAGTACCTTGACTCAGAGCCCTGGCAGCTATGGAGGGCAGGAGAGGGGAGGAGAAGCAAAGTTATCCCTTTTGCTGTTATAAGTGTTAAATTTAATTACTTATGATTAGGACATACCTCTTACATGGTGGAATGTTTCTCAATGCAATAAACATCAACCTGACATGAGGAACAGGGGGTATCTTTGTAGAGCAGGAGGGAAGGAGCTTTGTCCTGTCCTCTAAAAAATATATTCTTATGAAACAACTTGAGAATTGAAAACTCATTTTACCTGAAGACTGGAAAGAATAATTCTTTTACTTTCTTTTTTTTTTTCCTTAATTCTCCAGCCCTCAGGCCCACAACCACAGACTGACCTGCTCCAGGTGACATAGAGCATGTTTAAAGGCACAAAGGTGAGAAGGAACATTTGGGCCTGTTAAGATTTGAATTAATGAGATAAGATTTAATTAATAAGATTTGCTAAGAAATTAACTGCTTTAAGCTTCTTCTGTTGCAGAACACAGCTCAGTTCCTCATTCTTTGCCTTCTGAAGCAAATTAACTGAGCATTGCTTGTGAAAGTGCAGAATGAACTTTCCACAACTGGTGAAATTCCCTATAATCAAGACAGCCTGGGAACTTGAACCAACAAATGAGGGGCAGAGCAACTGTGGAATAAGTACAGCATCCACTCAGCTGCTGCTCTGTGTGTAGAAGGGCACACTGCATTCAAGGGAAGTATCTTCTCACCTTTCTTCCACAACAGCCTCTTCCTCAGTGAGTGATTATGTATCACATTTCCTTGGGAGGCTGATTGTTTAAAGTTTACCTGATGAGGGCTTTTTACATAGCCAAAAGATAGTGTGCCATTCTTAATTCACACATTCTTAAGATAGTGTGCCATTCTCTCCTCCCTACAAAGCTCACAGGAGAAATGCACTTTGTTAGCTGGAACCACTTTGTCTTTTCTTATGTCTTTTACATACAGTCTCTGTTGTCAAAATTACAAAAAAGTTAAACCTTCTGCTGATGTGTACAAGGAAAACAGCATTTCAGCCACAGAAAGGCTCTGTGTTTCATATCAGGCTTCTAATTATTACAAAATTTTAAAGAGGAAGAGGCAAAAAGAAAATAGAAATCAGTCTTTTTGGAGAAGATATGGAAAAAACTCTTTTATTTGGATGTTGTGTCCTCTGATAACCTGAGGTGTAGCACAACTGGATGTCTAGGCAAAAAACAGATGGTGTTTTCAACCTTAGAAGAGGGTGATGGGGAGACTTTTTAAGTTCCCTCCCAACCTAAATTATTTTATGAAAATAATGGCATTGAACTATTAGAAAGCCACTAACTACTTTATGTTATTTGATGTATATTGTGATGTTAATTTAATGTAATGTCTGGAAATATTATATTATACAAAACTTTATCTCTATTTTTATTACATATATTTTAAGAAGACATTTACTCAATCATATGTATTATATCTATGTGTAATAATTATAATTATTTAGTGTACATAGCATTTATTTTCAAGGTTCACATCATGCATTTATTGTGAATTAATATAACTGTATTTCTCTATGTTCATATGCTTCCAAGATTTCTAATACCCTCAGTTCTCTTGTTTCAGCAGACTCACATGCTCCATCACCTGAGAAGTCTCTACAAAATACGCCATGGATGTAGGTCTTTTCTGTTCACTCATTGTTTTCATGTTGCTTTCAAAAGTACAGCAAACAAAACAGTAAAGATAACAGAAAGAAACTTATTTTTATGTTAAAATTTTAATCTTGTTTCTTTTTTAAGTAAGCAGTGACAAAGCAAAGCAAACACCCACACCAAGCCCATTTTATGGCATCCACAGGAGACAGGTGCATCACATTGCCTTCTTAAATTCACTGCAAAAGCTTCCTTTGACTGCAGGGGGAGCAAGAATTTTCCTAAAGTATTTTTGAAGCATTTAGCTGTGGTGCACTCACTGTGCTGGGTCTTTCTCATTAGCTAGATAATTATTTCTCCACAGAACAGAAAGAATAAACTACATACACAGCATATGAAACACTAAGCAGTGTGTTGCCTCAGGCTGACTCCCTGTAGAAACAAATGTATAAAAGAGGCTAAAGTTAGTAATTTAATTTCTTTGTATTACTATACCAAAAATATAATTCCATACAGAATGAACAGCCAGATATAAATTTATCTTGGAATAACAGGAAACTTATGTCGTTAGAATAAAGAGATTAATTTTACCAGTGTTCTACACTGATGTTCATCACCTGAATGTGTAGCCTTATGATTTTATCTATGCCTCTATTATATTTTGTCCTAATATCCTCAATAAGGAGTAGGTATAGACAAATCATTCTTTTGTAGTCATTAGAATCTTATTAAACTGCATAGAAGAATTGGTGCAGCTTCTAGAAGTTAATGTACTCACAGGGATTACTCAGAAATAAGGCAGCTGGAACATTTTCCACCCCAGCTCTAACTCTGCCCCTAAGAAGCTTCTGTTCCTGCAGAACAGCACTGTAACCTGGAAAGAACCAAATGCTCTGAGTAAGCTCTTCTGATAATGGACCAAGAGCATTATTGCAATTAGAAGTTGATAACAAGGAGCTGCAATATGAAGACTGACATACATTCTGTTATCAAAGCACTGATAGGTAGATTGAAATGTCAAAGGCCATGGAATATGAGGGGATAACATGACTGCAGTGTGCCGCAGTTACCAGGAACTCACCTCAGGAAACCCGAGCAGGAAACTATGTTTTGAGGTACATTAAGGAAAAACAGGAACCTGCTGTTGGGAAACCATTCAGACAGTGTATAAATTCAACATAAATTGACCATGTACAGAACTCCACAATAACCTATTGAAATAGCCATAAGTGATAGTAGAGGTGGAGCCATCTTCAAGTTGCAAATATAAGGCTGTAACAAATACCTCCTGCTGCACAAGTGTCTGTGCTTTAGAATCCAGAATGCAAACCTGACCACTCAGCAAGCCTGCAATCCTCCCACCTAAATGTTACCTTAGGGTCATCCCAGGGAAAGACACCCTTTATCTTCACCTCTGCTCCAGCATCCTGCCCAGCAGGTTTGGCTGTAAACCAGCTGGGTCTGACAGAGGCAGGTGTTAACCGCAGCACTGTCCTGGGTTTCCAGGACTGACACAGGCCTGGTGTCTGTGCTGGATCAGGACAGTACGGTCAGCAGTTCATCCTCACCTTCCAGGACTGGAGCAGGAGAGCTGAACTGGTCACCGTTTCAGACAAGCGTGTTCTTTTCGTGTGTCATGCTCCTCCCCCAGTGCACCAGAAAAGTGCATTTAGATCAGCTTTCTTAAGTATTGCTTAAAATACGTGGTCTCGGCAGATGCTCTGAAAGCAAACAATAAATCATCAAAATGTCAAATTCAGTCTTTGAAGATCAGTCCACAAATCCACTTTCTCTTTGGGTGACTGGACTTTTTGCCTTAATGATATCTACTAGATATGTCATGGCTTTCTCATACTTTCCTCAGGATATTTTTGAGTTTACTTCACAAACTCAGTTATCCTCCACTACTGAAGAGCCTTCTTCTCTTGGGCAGTTTCATTGATAGCTTAGTTATCTTCCTCTCTGTGTTTTGCTGGGAGTTTATTTTAGTGGATTACATCTGAGAGTTTCTTCTTTCTAGAGCACAGTTGTTACTTTCTTTCTCCATAAGCACAGCTTTGAGGTTCTGCTTTGGCAACCACAGAAAGAAATTTATGCAATATCTCCCAGATTTATTTCAAATTCAATTCAATTCTTAATACAAACACAAGAAGGCATCTTTTATGAAGCTTGGCAAGACTGGTGGTTATTTCAGTGTCCCTGGTGAGGTGTATTTTCCAGCTGTCATGGGTTAGGAATACTATTCCTCAATTTAGTATTCCCTCTGTAAAGAAAACCACAAGACGCTCCCCTCCTCCACTCCAGCAAGAGAGACAAAAGGCAGAGATTATAGGTTAACATTTACTGGAAACAGAAATGAGATAAGAAAATGAACAATAAAACAGCATTAATAACAAAAGCATACAAAAAGGGTGATTTACACACAGAAAGATGCTCACTGAGATCCATGTCCTCCACACTCTCCCTCTAGGTAAAAGCAGGCGGAAGTGAGATGTCCCCTAGGTTTTCTCTTCCTAGGGCCATGCAAACACGTCTCTCTCAGCTGTCTGTACATTTCCTATGAGTCCCCAGAACTCCACCTGCAGGTAACTAACCATTTTGCCTTCTGGTATAAGCAGAATATAAAGAATCTCCAGAAGACCTCAGTGTAGCTGAGCTCTCCCATCAGTTTCATAAGAGATACACTTGTTTTGTGATGTAAAATTGGAAACATCAATGTATTCAAGTTGTTCTCAAAAGCAGACAGTACAGTCTAGTCTTCATGATAATAATGCAGCCATTAACATCTCCAGAATTTCCTAATAGACGGCTAACATTTGATTTGATGATATGGAGGCTGAAGGTCTGTCAGCAGCTGAGGCAATCTAAGAGGTTGCAGCTGCTGAATATTTCATGCTGTCCCCAGTCTCCTCCACATCATCTCCTACTTATTCTTAACCTTTCCCATGCTCCTTGCTGTGGTAAGCTCTGCTTTTCCACCAGCTCTGGCACTCATTACAGCAAGTGAGTCAATTCAGCTTCTTGGCAGAGAACAATCTGCTTTTATTTTGTCTGGGTATGTTTTCTGCCGTATTAATGAGCTCAGAGGACTCAAGAAAGGATCCAATAAAAACCAGACCCCTTGCACAACAAGCAGAAACTGCATGGCTGGGATCAGGATGGTAGTGGTAAAAACATCATCCTTTAGAATATGTGTGAGGCTAGATCTACTTACCCTGTGGAATCCTGCCTCTGCCAGTTATTACCAGTTTATTCAGTCCTGTCCTCTCTGAGGGCACCAGGAATGCAGTTACTGATTCCTGAGAAAGGCAGTGGCCAAGGAAAGCAATGCCTTTTGGACCTCAGAGAAAGCTGTGCTTCACCTCTGCTCTGCTAAGCACTTCCTATGTGACCACTGGCCTGTAATTTAGCTGCTCTAGGCCCACCTCTATGTCTGTAAAAAAAAAAATGCCATAGACATTACATTTTCACAAGAGATTTCATAGAGATAATACATAAAAACCCTTTGATGTTCATAGAGAAATGTACAGTTCCTGAGGGCATCTAATTACCTAGAGTAAATTACTAGATCGCTTTATAATAATCAGCACTGAATTCTCAATTCCTATCTGAGGGTGTTGCACAGTATGTCAGCATGCCATCACCAAACTGAAACAGAAAACCAAAAAGATGGGATATATTTTCTTTACTAATTATTTTCCTTAGCAGAACATATATTTGACAGTATGCTTTAATAAAAACTATCCTTCTGTACTCCCTGTAGACATATGGCATCTCCCACTTGAAACTTTATATTCTATTCCTTTGTTTTAGTTCTTCTGCATGATGTAAGAGCTCAGGTTTGTGCAGGATTAACAGAATTTAAACCCATTGTAGCAACAGTCTCAGGGTCTTCATGTAGTTCCACTGCTGCTTCTTGGTTTTAATATCTTCACCACAAATGAAAACCAGAGCCTGGAGTGTACATCACTAAATTTTCAACCTCCAACTAGGATGTAGAGGCAAAACTATCAAATATCAGTATTTAGAGCAATTTACCTTTTATTGCTGCATACAATACCTATTATTGTATGCAGCAATTTCACAAAAGCCTTTTTTTGGAAATATCCACTGTGCAGTGCAAAAAAAAAACCAAAAAAAAAGTGAAAAGATGTGCCTTNTGGAGTGTACATCACTAAATTTTCAACCTCCAACTAGGATGTAGAGGCAAAACTATCAAATATCAGTATTTAGAGCAATTTACCTTTTTTCTAATCCTATTATTGTATGCAGCAATTTCACAAAAGCCTTTTTTTGGAAATATCCACTGTGCAGTGCAAAAAAAAAACCAAAAAAAAAGTGAAAAGATGTGCCTTATGACCAGCAGTTGCCTTGCCTCTGCTAGCTTAAGGCTAAAGTACAGAATAAGCCTATGAGAATTGGCCCTATTATCATCTTATGAAGCACTAATTAGATTAGCTCATTTGATTAAAAAATTTTTTAAAAAGCTAGCAAAATACAGTTGCTATGAAAACAGTAGAAAGCTAACTCATTTTTCATGTGTCCCTTCAATGTAGTGTATAGTTTCAGGAGTAAATTTTGCAGTAAGTTGCCATAATATTTTATGGAAGCTAGAAGACCAAGTATCTCAGTTAAGGATTTTGAAGCATGGAGTAGCTACTATACCACTAATGAATATTCATATCTCTGAATTATTCATTTTAATTCCCAAGAACACTTACTTTTATCTATACAAAATTCTTGTGGGTTTTTTTTTCCAATTTCCCCATTTTGATTTGAATAACAGGGCTTTGAGCAACCTGGTCTAGTGAAAGGTGTCTCTGGTCACTGGCAGGGGAATTATCACTAGATGATCTTTGATATCCCTTCCAACCTAAGCCATTGTGTGATTCTATGACTCTTGTAAAGACTTATTGGCTTAATAATTGCTTTTCAAAGGACTTAGTATTAGCTGTCTTCAAAGTGTGAATTTATTTTTATTATTTATTTATTTTATTGTCCACCAGAAAGACAGCAACTGCAACAATTACTCAGGGTTTGAACACTGTGAGAATGATTCTAAATATAAAATGTCATTTGGGGAAAACTATTGTCTAATACAGGTCAGAAGTAAAACATATCCTACGAAACATTCATTGCATCACTGCAGTCATGGCTTCACAATAAAACAGTTCTTGCCAGATGGTGACAGCGTACTGCATGTGCCAAAACAAACGTAGGAGACAGAACACAGAATGGGTCATTGCAATCCTGCCCTCCTCGGGATCTACAGAAAGGTTTCCTGCACACTGGTGCTGCAGATGATCTATGTGAGGGCATAGAAATGTGAGCGCACTGGCAGCCAAGGTCACCATCTGTTTGTGCTGGCTCCCTGTGCCAGAGTGACAGAGTTTATCCACTTGCACCCTCGCACATACCACTCATCTTCCCAGTAGGCAAAAGGGTGCATGTGGCAGCGTGACTCGTCACCCTGCTGCCCTGGACCCTTGACAACTGCACCTGTCCCAGCCTAGCTCCAAATACGTGCCTTCTGTCTGTCCTGGGGGAACCCAAGGATCCGACATCTGAAAGGAAGTGCAGGATTTGACGGCCGAGCCCTCTCTGTCACTAAGAGGCAGAAGGGAAAGACATGGAGCTCTGGCATCCACCCTTTAATTCACACTGTATCACATGCTTGGAGTAGCCTGACACAGTCACATTCTGTCCTTAGCTTGAGGTCAATAAAGAAGAATCAGCCAGGAAGAGCAGAATGTAATTGCCAACTTCCCTTCACACTGCTGAGATTAAAGACAAAAATCAAACTGAAACTAAAAAAACCCAAACCAAATGCAAACAAATGGGTTTATGTGCTATTGAAACTAGTTCTTCAGGAACTAAATTATGTTGGCACTGAAAAATGCACCGCAAATATTTATGTGCTTAATTAATGTCTTCCAATGTGTCCACTACCTTAAAATTAAAAAAAAAGCAGTGGGGCTGTATTCAAAGATGGAAAAACCTTCCATTTGAGTTCAGTTTACAGAACAAGAGGTCAAAAAGCTGCCTGTGGAACAAGAGCATCATTTACAGGAATCTACATTGTGTGGGCAGTTGAAAATAATCAGTAACTTTATAAATGTTACATTTTGAGGAACTGAATTCAAGTTTTTTATAATTAAGTCCTCCAAAATCAGTGAGAGCCTCTATTATTTCTACCAGCCTGGAAATTGTTATAGAAAGTATATCTAAATTCCAAAATCTCTCATTCTGTCAAGAATAATATATACAAGGCTCTCAACTAGCACTTGAGCTTTATTTTCTTTTTTTTTTTCCATTTTGCAAGTTCTTCAGCAGGAGAACAGAACAGCAAACAACCTGATCTGCATTGTGTAGACTTGCCTCAGTGAGATCTGAGGCAGAAGCAGAAGAAATTAGTCCACATGGATATCCACGCTCCTTCCTTTAAAGGAAGCTAATTCCTTTAGAAGTGTCCCAGCTGGGCATGGCCTCACCTTTACCATCTTACTGTAAAGGTACAGCCAGAGCTCCACCCTTCCTTCCCCTGCAGGCTTCCCTGGAACAGTACCCTCTATCCCTACTCTGCAAATAGTATTGCATAATAAATACTTCAAGAAAAAAATGTTCTATTCAAACAGTGAATAAGAATGTGAAGGAAGTGAGAGTACACTGTTGAATGAGCTGGGAAGAATAAACTATTCTCCCTGACTCCATATTTTCTAGTTTTGGACTAAATTATTTCCCCCTTCTGCCCATCTTGCATATCTGTTGACAGTTAAGGAAATATCACAGGTTATTGCTGTCACCCCTCCTGTTCCTGGTCTATAAACCCTCACAGGCATTGCTAAAGAACACTTAAAGAAATGGCACCTCCTAGAGAATTTCTGTAACTCAGTAATCCTTAACAGTACAGTGGTATTTCATATTTTGCATAAATGTCTGTCACGATATTGCTTCCTCCCTTCTTGGATCTATACAGACCTCAACCTTTGCTGGAAACTGTCACCTCCTATCTTGAGTTAAAATACACTCAGAACACAATACTGCAGCTTTTAAAAGAGACAAAAGAAATAACACAAACCCCACACTTTTCCTAGGAGTTCTACTAATTAATTCAGATTTAACTAAGATCCTGTGGGATTAATTCCTAATCTACATGGAGATGCTGTAGCCTTGGATAAGTTTTCCTAATGAACTGCAGTTCTTGGCCGTGGCTTTAGAGTAGAAACTCGCTGTGACAAGTGAGGGAAGTAGAGAGGGTATCTCTGACAAAGCCAGGAAAGATCATTATGACCTTCTAGTACAAACTCTGTGGATGCTTGTCTAAGGGTTGCAGCATGCTCCTTTGAGCAAGATGATCTCTAAACTATAGCTAGGTTCCAAGAAAAAACAAAACATAACAGTCTTGGCGATAAGATTTGAGAATAATAGAAAATCTTTGACAGTATTTGGCAAGTGGTCCACGTGCTACTTTACTGTCAGTCTTGAAAATGTGGATGTGGATCTTACCACAAGACTATTTGTCTCATTTTAGATGTTGTAGGTAAGGGCTGCAATGAAATCCCCTGCTATTACACATCCAAGGCTCCTTGATGCCAGCTGAAGCACTAACAAAGAATAAAAATGGAAAAGCTGGGTAAAGTATCTTGCAAAGCTTTCCCAAGTGGCAGCAGATTTTGCGTATCACGGAGCAATTGCAGCAAAACACCCCAAGTTTGGACAACTACCAGTAACGTGGAGTAATGGCAAAAGAAAATATTTTTAATGGTGTCTGTGGAGGCTGGTTTACTGGCACCGAGTGTCACTGGTAACTTTTCCGGTCCTTCAGTCAGCATTGTTGGCTTTTGCAATTCTATCCTGGCTCTTACAACACCAGTGGTTTTTCCTGAACCACAAGTTACCAACATGCAGTAAAGGAAGGAAGACCGAGATTCCATTTTTTAAAGCAAATTAATATCTCTGCATGATGCAGATGGGATGTATCATAAATACCTATAACAGATCTCGGCCATCCATGATCACTCAGCCTTGCACAGTTCCTCGGCAGTATTCGCTCTGAACGGAAGATTTCCAGGGATACCCAGCGGGGTCCCGCCTCAGAGAGACTGGGGTTTCATTCCGCTCTCCCCGATAACAAGCGAGACACGTTTCCCTCCGCGGAACGCTGCCTTACGGCACAAGTGACCCGAAAAGAGTTCCCGGGGCCTGGTCCCGCTGCCCTCAGGAGCCCCCTGGGCTTTCCCGCCTCCCCCGCCGCCGCGGGCCCCCCGCGCGCCGCCTCCTCAGGGGCTTTGGGGCGGGGCGAGGAAAGGGGCGTGCCGCGCGCCGCGCGTCACGTGACACACCCCTCGNAGCGGAGCGGGCGCTGAGGGGGCCCCATGGCCGCGTCGCTGGGGCCGCTGGTGGGAGCCATCGATCAGGGCACTAGCTCCACCCGCTTCCTGGTGAGCACAGCGCGGCGATCGGGGGGGCACCGGGGACAGGCGGCGCCCCCGCGGCCTGAGGAGAGCCGCGGCTTCCGCGCCTTCACCCCTCTCCATCCCGGCGGGGGCCTCTGCCGTGCCCTTGGGGAAGGGCAGGGGAACGAGCCCGCAGGGCTCGGCTGCGCTGTCCCGGCTGCAGCCTCCTGTCTCCCGGAGAAGCGGCGCCGCTCGGCCCGGGGGTGCCGGATCCGCCGCTGTCCTTCCGTCGCGTTCCCGCCCCGGCGCGGGGGGCAGCGCCCGTCCCGCGGGGAGCGGTCCCGGGGCGAGCCCGAGACCAGCGTCTCTTGCTGCTGCTCCAGGGGACTGCGAGGTCCCGCTGCTCCGAGCAGGATGCGTTTGCAATCCATCAGGTTTTCAATCTGTCGGGTATCTCGCCCCGAATGGAATCAAATGGACAAGGTCCTCAGACACTGGGGAAATAGATCCGTGCGAGTTCGGTGATTGTGATTAGCTGGTGTTCAAACAATGCGATGACTCCGCTATGTTCCCCGCTAAAACCTGCCCGGGGCCTGCTGGAGTGACTGCTGCAGTTCCAGCCCTAATGTCAGTGCATCTGTGCACTGTAGGTATTCAGGTGGCTGAACCTGCACACCTTGTGAAACACTGATTTGTTTAAACACTAGAGGAAGGTAAGTTTAAGGATAGGATAATTAATATATTAATCATACATTTGACCCTTTAGTTGAAGGATCTAGTTATTTCTTTATTATTCAATAGACTGTAACTAATGTTGTTATGTATGTAACTTACTACAGATACTGTCTTGCAAATCTCTACAAATGTACTGTCCTTTAGTCAGTTAAGTCATGGTAGTTTGACTTAATTAAAGCCCTATGACAATTTCCTCCATGGAAGTGGAATAGAGATAATTACTAGATATAAAACATTGTCAAATGTGCAAAGTATGAATTGGGAAGATGAATGTTTTGGTTTGCCCTTGCTTTTTTTTTAATTTTTTTTATTTTATTTTAAATGCTTTCCCCATGTGGAACATTCCTTCATGAAGCAGGAAACTAGAATATCTTCTTGACCTATGTTACCATTATTACTCAATATCACGACCTTCATGTGATTGTCAAATGAGAAAACACAGCTCTGGGGGTGGAGAGAAACTCCAAACTGACAAATGACACCAGTGGGCTGTCTTGGATGCCAGTCAGGTGTCCTTTTTGGGAACAGACTTGAAGAAGGTCCCTGTTACGCATTAAGATAAATTCTATCTGTACTTTTTTGTACATACCAAATCAACCTTTTTCTTATCCTAAAAGGATAACACTAGTAGAAGTAAAACTTAAGGTCTTTTTACAAGTATTTTACAGGTCTTTACAAGTTCTTCTTAGGAGAAATTTCTTACACTACACACATTCATCAATGGCTTTTATGCAGCTGGGGAGATTTTGCCTGTCTTCAAGAAGATTCAGATGTTTACTAATTTTTTGAAGAAGTATATTGTGTCTGTCACTTTTAAGTTCTTCTTGTATCCATCTCAGTGTCTCTCAATTAATGCCAACATACAGCATTGTCTTAAACTTGGCAGTGTGATCGTGAAATTATGATAATAAAGTTACATGGGTTTGAGTAAATCAGATACATGATCACTGAGTTAAATCAGAACACAGGGGAGAGGGAAAGAAGAGGGCGAAATGTGCAGAGATCTGCTACAGCTCACCTCAGTCATTCAGATAACAACACATGTATCTGGAGAATTATGTGCTGGAAGGGGATTGCTGCAGTTGGAAGAGAGATTTTGCCTTGAAATATTTTAAGCCAGAATGTAATGTATTGTTGCCTGTGCCTAAATTATTTCCTTGGCTCTGTTGGTCTTTTGCTTTTAGTTGTTTTGGTTACATTTCTCAGTGTAACCATTTCTCTACATTTTTTTTTAAACAGTGTTTCCAACAGTTTTTGTCTTCACCAAGTCTCAAGTCAAAATCAACTTGCTGCTTACTTTGCACTTGTGTATTCAGGAGTTCAGTGCAACTGTTAATCTGATTTTTTAAGTGGAAGACATATAATTTTGACCAGGTTAAAGAGTTCTTCCGGGTGAAAAACTGTCTGGTCCAATGGGACCAAAGAGTAGTGTCAGCAGTTCAGAGTGTAAATTTACAATTACGGGTGGCAGATTTACTAGTGGTGTCCATAGCAGTCAGTAGCGAGGGCTGATACCCCATAGTATTTTCACAGGCAGCCAAGGGGATGGGTTGGGATGTTCTTTCAGATGGGGGTGACCAGCTGACTGAAATTCCAGTCAGGCAAGGGGCCTGCCAGAATATTCATAAAGTTAAACAAAGTTTAGCACTTGAGACACAATGCTAAGAAGCTGCTCAGTGAAAAAAGACACACTCGTGCTGGACATCAGGTTGGATATATGTGAGCAATGCAACCTTGTGGTGGTGCACATTAAGAAAAGTTCAGAAAGTAATTGTTGCCACCTGTGTAGCACCTAAGAGGCAGCATCTGGAACACTGTGTCTGATGTTGGACCCCGCAGAGGACAAGAGGTTGAAGAACTGGATTTCATCCAACCAAAAGAATCTCTGTGCTGCAGCACAAGGCCATGGAAGGAGGGTTTGGGAGATCAGGGGTTCTTTCTTCACAAGAGAGACCAAGGGGTGTCCTCAGCTATCTTAGCACAGTTTGTGGAGAACACAGAACCAGCCTGTTCTCAGACATGCACAAGAAAAGACAGTGGGCAGTGAACACAAGCTGCAGCAAGTGAAATACCCAACAGATGCAAAGAAATAGTGTTTCACTATGAGAGCTCCAGATCAGGGGCTGAGAAGGTGTGTGGAATTTCCATCTTTGCTCAGTGCCTGACTAAAAAAGACCCCGAACAGCCTGGTTTTAAATTTAGGCTTACTTGAGCAGCGAGTTAGGCTAGGTGACCTCCTGAATTTCAGAGTAAATTATCCTGTGCTCAGACACAAGTTTTATTTGTCTTGCTTGTGTGAATGAGGAGGCTGTATGAGCACAGAGGCTAAAGAAACACCAGAACTCAGGTGCATTTCTGTTACTGTCACTCCTTATTTAGCCTTGCCTCTCACACAGCACACATACAGTGGTAGTTTTATGCTGTAGCTTTATCCTCCACAAACCCTATTTTGGATCTTTACCTTTATTAGTTACTTTTGGAAAATGAACTGTAATTAATTTTGAGATTGTAACTTTTCTGCTAAGTTGGGTTGAACCTGGGGAACAGATTCAGGGTAACCAGGGAGAGCACAGTGCACACAAGGCAATTGTTTAAGATAGTTGTTTAAGGCTCATTTTCTTAAAGATATCAAGCAGGAACATAAATTGGATAGGCTAAATAAGTGTACCCAGATGACTGAATTCCGGCCAAGATGTTTCATTGAATATGTTCATAGAATACTTTCATCTCTTGTGTTCCATTTTGTATTATTCAAGAATCATAAAAATACACCATAACTTGTTTTGTGAAAAGTCTTTGGATCAGGAGCTAATGGCCAGCTGAACCATTGTTTAATCTCTTGAAAGATATTTGCTGGATAGTGTTTCTGTCATTTTATCCAGGAACAGCAAGAACTGAAAGACACAGTGAAGTACCTACACAGTACTTGAAGTTCTAAGTTTGTCAGTCAGCCACAGAACATATTCTTTCCACTTCTGTGAAATATTTCTTTTTTTTCCTTTACTTCATCTCCAGAAGAAACAATAAAATAAAACTATATCACACTGCAAGCATTCTTTTCAATAAACAAAAAGTGATTTTAGGTAAGGGGGACATTCATACCCATTGAGCCTTCTCTTCAGAGGGGCATTCATTTTACCCCTCTACTGAAGTAACATGACTTTTTGGAAAAGAGAAAAACTTGATTGTATAACTAGCAAGAAGGGTTAAAAATATTGTACATACAGTTTTTTGCTTAGCTCTTCTTATCACTTAAAATACAGTGTAGTTTTACTTCTAAATCCCATAATTGTAAACACCTCCTAGATGGTGAGGGAGATCTGTTCATCACAAGCCTTCCAAGAAAGGTAATTTCTAGGAGACTTGTTAAAGTGTACTTATTCATAAATTCTGACTGTGCTACTCCTAGTTAAATATAGAGAGGGAATTATTGTTTGTCTCTTATCCTTGCCCCAGCTGGGTTGATTTCAATGCAATTTCAGAACTCCAGCTCTGAGCTTGTTTGCCTGCAAAGCCATGGCTATTCCAGCTTGATAGAAACTCATGAAGATACAGCATAGAATAACAGAAATAGCTTTTCTGCAGGCACTTACATGACAAAACTTGAGAGATATGAAAAGTTACTTCTAAAATCTTTTTTCATTATTGTCTTTTCAGCTGTGCAGCTTCTTGTATCTCTTCCATGAGCCTCATATTTCTGTTCATTCCTTGAAAATGGTTACAACTGATTGATATGAATTCTTTTCCACTAAGATAACAAAACATGAACGTAAAACACAATAATATGTAATAATATGTAACTGTACCCCTTCATGTGATGTGATATGTTATATTAAAGACTTTATAAAAAGCTTGAATTAAGTGATCAGTCCCCGTGCCTCTCTGCTTGTTCCCATGCAGGACACACATGTAGGCCTTTCTTCTCTGCAGTACTGAGACTCAAGGCTCAAGCTCTAATTCTCTGTTGGGAGTAGAGGGAGGATGTTTTTTATTCCTTTTCTTTAATCTCTCACTAGAGAATTCAGTACATATCTGGTGGCTTTCACTTTCATCTCTGTTCAAGACAGCTGTACAAGTCCAAATAGCCTAGACAATTCTTCATGACTACTGCTCATAAAATTAGAGCAAAACTGACTTTGGCTTTCTCCCCGCACACACAACTGAGACATCAGTAGCATAAACTGGAATCAGTTCTTAATCAATATGAAAGGATTGAAAGCCTCTAGTCCCAACAAATTACAGAAATGCACTTCAAACGTGTTTCAACAGGGATGTATTGACTTTATCTGAATTATTCATACTTACTGTCACTTATTTTTCTATCTCTCCACTGTCAAACAGGGACTGTATAGGGAATTTTTTTTTTTACAACAGTAGTGTTTTTTGGAGGGAGTGGGAAAGGAAAGCTTTGAGGTCCCATTTGTTCTATTTTTTCCCTATGTTATTTACCATTTTGTAGGTTTAAATTTAGTGACTCATTCATTGTTCCACATATCAGAATTCAGTGTGGAAGTTATAGAATGATTTGGGTCAGAAGGGACCTTAAAGGTTACCTAGTTCCACCCCCCACCATGGGCAGGGACAGCTTCCACTAGACCAGGGTGCACAGGGCCCCATCCAACCTGGCCTCAGACAGGGATTGCTCCCAGTGAAACTTTTTAATCCCTTGCCCTGAATAACAGGGAGTGTCTGCTGCTTTGGTTGAGAATGTCAGGAGCTTGCGGGTTTGTTTGTGATGGATTAGCAAAGTGTGTTTGCCTAGTTCTTCTCTATGGATATGAAAAGATCTGTGCATTTATAGTGTTATGGCTTCAGTTGAAAATGTATTCCTGTCACAGTTTATTGCTGTGTCTGCAAGTCACACACTCCACATTCACTTGATGACTTTGTCTAATTGAATCTGTACTTCCTGCTACCATTAGGAAGCCTTTGCAGTACCTTCTTCTGTTTCAAGAAATACTGAATGATTAGTGGTGAATGATTACTACATGGTATTTAACATTGTTAGTATGTCAGTTAGTTAGTTTTTATTTAACCTATATGTAACCTATGTTACATATAGGTTAAATAAAAAGTCTTCTGTCTTTTCTGTCTTTATTCTAAAAACCTAGTAAATGTGAATATGCTTTTGGCAGAAAGGCAATTTCAAGTAAAGAAATCTTACTGCATACATGCAAAACAACCTCTCCTATTAAGTATGTTCTGTAGCATTTTGAGATCCATATCCCATTATGCAAGTTGCTTCCAAATGTGTAGTACTGACAGAGCTTTCTCTTTTATTAAGATAGATTCATGCCAAGCCTGAGCTGGTAGATGAAACACAGATAAGTAAATAAAGTAAAAATAATGCAGTGGTGCTCTTTCTATGTAATCTTTCCAGCTGATAGCAGAAAAGAATGATCATGTACCTTTTAAAGACTTTTCTGGGCAGTGGAGCTTTAAGTGTTTTCCAGAGTTTGTGCTGTTTTCATCCTTGGAGGTTTTCAAGACTTGCTTAGAAAAGTTCTTGAGCAACCTGATCTAATCTCATTGCTGATCCTGCTTTGAGCAGGAGGCTGTACTAGAGATCTCTCAAGGTCCCTTTCAGCCTGAATTATTCTGCAATTCTAGTGTATAAGTAGAGTATTTCTAAACTTCAAAGTTTCACTCTAAAGATACTCTTTAAGGTTCTGGAGAAACTAGAGAATCAGAACTTCATCTCCTTTTTGTCAGAGTTGTTCTAATAGTTTCAAAGTATACTGTGTAGATGATACCAAGAGTCTATGGATTAAAAGCTTTAAGAGAAATTCCTGAAATTTCTAGAGTGAGAAGAGAGCACTGACAAGTATAGAAAAGATTCAGTTGTATCCCAGAGGGTGCATGTATATAACTGGATTTTGTTTCTTTAGCATGCGAGTGGCTTCTAAATCTGGCTCAGCTCTGCTTGACATGAAAAGGTAGGATGGTGTCCTACTGACAGGTTCTGCAGTTCACCTGAACCTGCTACTAGATTTTACTTTCTAGGTCCCAAAAAGTTCTTCACATGAAAGATTCTGCGTGGCGCTGGGGAGAAAGAGCCGTTCCCACAGGATTGCCACCACTCCCAGCCAGGCACTCTGGCTCACTCACTGTACACTTGAGTTGAATGTTTCACTGGGTATCCCTGAGCTTGGCCTCGGCAGAGATTCCTTTTGGGAACAGGCCACTGCTGGTTAATGAGGGTTGTTGTGCATTCTCTATGAGCTTCTACTGCAAGGCAGAACCTCTAACTTGTAATTCCTTAAGAACACCCATTGACAGAGTCCTTGTGATTCTCGACTCTGCTGGTTTTTATCATAGTGTATCCAAATTTAAGTTACTTTTCTGCATGTTCTTCTTTTTTTTTGATGTGTTGTGTTGCTGCAGTGGCATTCTTTTCTTGTCAGATTGTTCATGAGCTCTGTACTTGTAGTTTGTTTTGAAACAAAACGGGTTTTGCCTAGGTACTTTCTTGTTCTTTAGTTTGATCCCTTCTATGTTTTGTCACAGATTTTCCCTCTTCATAAAAGTGAGCTAACCCAAGAAAACACACAGATAACTCCGGCAATAGAGTGGCACAGCAAGAGCTAAAGAAATGTTATTATCAACAACAGTGGGTATTTTACTGAGAGATATTCTAAAATGCATCAGGAGTTTAACTTCTGTAACCACCACAAGAAAATATCTGGTTCTTTTGCAATCCATCAAGGAAAAAAAAAAGCAGTTAAAATTGACAGAGTGACAGCAAATTTTGCCAAAATAATCTTTACCTGCCCTAATTTAAAAGTGCATATATCTGAATCCTTGTTATATAGATATTAGGGTTGATGATAGAAAATTACTATCTGTTGTCACAGCACTGCATTTGTTCAAAAGAATAACTGTTAATTATTGTTGTTTAAACTTCTGTGTTCATAGAAAAATCAATTGTGTAATTTATTTGCAGGTTTTTAATGCAGAAACAGCAGAGCTCTTGAGTCACCATCAAGTGGAAATAAAGCAAGAATTCCCTAGAGAAGGGTATGGGGTTTTTTTTATTTTTTCATTTGTATACAGTTTGGTAGAGCATATGAATTTTTATCTGTGAGTCATCAAAACTGAAGCTGTTTAATAATTCTTAGTAGCACAGTAACTGCTATAAAAGACTGGGCAGAAAAAATGGCATAAAATGGCTCCCACTGGGTGTCCAGGATGTGCCTGAGTTGCGGAAACTAAAAGTACTTGGTGTTTGGCTCTGATCACTTATTACATATTTAACATCTAAACACTGAAGTTTAAAACTAAAGTTTAAATGAGACTTAACATCTTATTTAAGGTAATAAAGCTGGTTAATTTTTATATTTGAATCACAGTCTTCAGCTTGGTCGGTAGAAATTTCTTCATTTGTTCTCTGAGGTTTTGTTTGTTTGTTCCTAACTGACCTACCATTTGCTGCCAATGCCCGCTGTATGCAACAAAACCAAACACACAACTCTTTGTAGATCAGTAAAACATGTTTTGTAGCTATATTTGTATTAAAATGCTCAGCTTGTTTTTCAGACTAGTATTCTTTTTTCTGTTTATGTAATTTTTTATTAACTGGTGTTTACTGTTTGTTAAAGATGGGTGGAACAAGATCCAATGGAAATATTAAACTCTGTCTATGAATGTGTGGAAAAGACCTGTGAGAAAATGAAAGAACTGAACATAAACATCGCTAACATAAGAGGTACTTATGGGTAGAGGGCTTTAGCATGCTCATGGTTGAGCAATTCAGATACCATAGTTTTTAAGTTAATAAATACAAAGGTGGCAGCATGTGCCAGCCTCAAACAAAATGTTAAATTGTATTTGAAAGCAGTTTTTTGAGGAGGAATGAGAAAATAAGTCCCTTGTGTGTATTAGCAATGGAGAATCTACAAAGTAGACTTAATCTACTCTTGTAAAATCACAGAGACAAGTAATAAAGAAACTCTGAAATTTAGTTTAGGACTTTAATTTAGGAAAGCTGTTTTCCCCTCTCAGTGTTGTTGCTGTCTCAGTTTGTGGCTGAAAAAGAGAGAGGTTTAGAGCATATAGGCTAATCAGCAAAGATGAGTTCTTAGAAGTAGTATTTCTAGATTATACCTTGAAAAAGTTGGAAGCTTTTTATTTCCCATTTGCTTTCCTCTTCTCCTTACCTGTTCCTCCCTCCTCTCCACCTTTCCGTTCCCTCCCTCACCCCTCCAAAAGGGGAAAACAAACCTTCTGAAAAGGATACTTTCTGTTTTGTCCTGAAGCCATTGGAGTCACCAATCAGAGAGAAACAACAGTGGTTTGGGACAAGACAACGGGAGAACCTCTTTATAATGCTATTGGTAACTATTATACTTTCTGAATATGTAATACTATAATATGAACATGTTGTGGAAAAAATGTTTTTGTAGTTTCCTGTGCAAATCTGTTTGGGGCCTAGCCTAGTAATTTCTTGGATTTTTTGTTGATATGTGTTGTAAGATGTGTGTTTGTATACTCACTAGTGCAGTTTAAAAAAGGCTATTCCATAAAAATTATTACTTAATAAATAACTTCATTGGTTTTTCAAAAAAAAAAAACCAATGTTCTTAAGGGTTCCTGGGACAAAATGCTTTCACTTGCGCCCAGTCACTTCCTTTGAAATTTTCAGGATGCTGTTGATTTAACTTTAAAGGAAAATCATGTTAAGTAGGTTTAATGAATACTTATTGAAGACTGAATGAATACTGATTAATACTGAAAGTTTTATTTCTAACTTACCTTAGCTTTTCAGATATTGTTAGCTGAAAAATGATAATTATCTAGAATTGTTTTTTTAGGTCATGTCAAGCGTCAGATATAGTTTGCCATAGTATGACTATAAAACCAGGACTCTTCTAAAGTCAAATATATGTAGTTAACAGCTTTATCTTAAACCCAGCTATACCTTGATAACTACAACATAGTTTTTTAGTTGAAAGTTTACATACAAATAGTAAATAATCAACCTGCTATTTGTTGTAACCTCTTAGTTTAGTCACAGTCATCTGCTGCAAAGTAGCATTAGTCACTTGCTTATATTCTGATAAAGTTAATATCCTATTTGTGGAAAATCCTGCTTCTTTCTCAAATAGTTTGTTCTTCTAAATCAAATAAATTTAACCATTTAAATTTTTACAACAGTGCCTTTAAAATATAATGGCAATAGAATATTCTTTCAACTACATGACAAGATAAAAATAGACAGGACTTCACTGGCAAGAGCTATGGTTTCACAGAAGCAGGCTGAACATGTCACTTTTTGTGTCTTAAATCACATGATCAATAAATTTTATCCATGTTTTTAGTATGGCTTGACCTGAGAACCCAGTCAACAGTTGAACGTCTTCTTAAAAGAGTTCCAGGAAAAAACAAAACTTTTTCTAAGGTAGGAGGTATTTCAGAACATTTAAATGGTTGCTGCAATATATAATGTTTTAGATATATGTGTTTAAAATTCCCTAAAACAAAGTCAGTTGTAGTTTCTAGTTCCTTCTTAGCTTGTCAAATAATAAAAAATGAGCATAAGACACCAATCTGAGACTAGAAAATTTTTAATTTCCTTAAAATAAATGTTTAACACTCATTTAATTTCTCACTACTGAAGTTAAATGAGTAATAGTGAGACCTAATCCTGTGCTATCTAGCCAATATAAAATAGACATTACACACAAAAATTAAGATCAAGTAGAAAAAAAACTGGGAAATAATTTACTGGTATGAAATGTATTATCCATTCTCATGCCTTAATATTGAAACTAATTGCATCCAATCTGAGAACAAGGAAGATCATTCATAAAGAGCAAGTTCATTCTTTTTTTGTGAGAATATATAAAACAAGTTGGAAACTAAATGCTTTTAAAAAGCTGTCACAATTGTTTGATTAATGTTGTCCTTTACTGATAGAATAAGTATTATGTATTTTTTATATTATGTGTTTTCCTACAGGCAGGAAATGGATGTCAAAAAGTGTATAAACTTACTTGATTTTCAAGTTCTAGTAGAATGCAATTTTCTTCTTTCCTGTGTTGTCCTGCTCATTTTTGTTGTTGTTACTTATTGTCTAGTCATATGGAGATATCCTAGATAAGACAGGCTTTCTGCAAACAGCTTTTTCCACGTACATGATCTTTGAACTGCATTTAGATCAGCTTTGATCTTTGTCCATTATTGCACTGGTCATTTGATTTTGATGTTTTCAGACTTGCATGTTGTATGCTTAGTACTTATTTAAATAATTACACAAGTTCATGTAATTTCTCTGAGTTTTGTATCTCTTTTTTTTTCCCTATCACCATTTTTACACATAACTACAGTATTTATGGAAAAGATACTTGCATGGTGTTTAAATCATTTCTTTAAATTTTACAGTTTAAGACCGGTCTTCCACTTAGCACTTATTTTAGTGCAGTGAAACTTCGGTGGCTTTTGGATAATGTGGAAGAGATTAAGAAAGCAGTTGAGGAGGGGAGAGCTATGTTTGGGACTATTGATTCATGGCTTATATGGGTATGTATTTGTGAGTTTATTATCACTCTTCTTACAATGAATTTCCATATCATGTAAATCTCTGTGCATGTGATACACAATGCCCACTGATGACACAATGATGTCAATAAAAGCTACTAAAGAAATTCCAGTAAAGTTTCTTGCAAGATGAACTTTTACTGTCCCTGTACCACTATATTTTTTCTAGATTCTTATGTGTAGTTTACCATTATAGTTTGCTGCAAAACTTTGCTCACACTTTCAGAAAAATCTTGGACTTTAGAAAGGTGTATTGTCTGCCTGTTTAGTAGTTGCAGAAATACCAAAGCTCCTAATCCTAAGGTGAAAACTTTTTGATTTTGAATTTTTTTTTTGTAATTTGTTGAAGTAAGCCTATATCTCTCCTTGACTAATGCTGTGATTTTTTTGTTCAGAGTTTGACAGGTGGAAAGGATGGAGGCATTCACTGTACAGATGTCACCAATGCCAGTAGAACGATGTTGTTCAACATTCATTCCTTGGAATGGGATCCTGACCTCTGCAAGTAAGCTCAGTTTTTCAGTAATACTATCATTTAAATAGTTTCTAACTCTTTTAAAGGTAAGAATCTCTTATCTAAACTAAGATCAGCAGGTACTGTTCTCTTTGCTGTTGACATTAATCACTAAAATTCATTGTTCTCCAGATGTCAAATTCACACAGTCTGGATTAACTAAAAGTAGCAGAATCTTTCTGTAGTTGGAGGCCTAGTTCATGGAAACAATTTAGCTCAGTTGATTAGAGCATGATGCTAATAATGCCCAGGTTGTGGGTTCAATCCCTGTATGGGCCATTCACTTGAAATCCTTGTGGGTCCCTTCCAACTCAGAATATTGCAATTTAATAGTTTCTTTATTACTTAATCAAATTTGTACAGCAGCTGGAATGACAGTGTCTCTATTTGAAATTTGAATTTACTAACAAGTGTGTTATTAAGATATTGTTGGAAGAGGCATGAATTTCTATGTAAAAGAGTTGGATATGTCCTCAAAGATTGAAATATATGCTCTTTTACTCCAGAATTCAGTGTCCACTGTAACAAGTGGAAAAACACATAGCTATAGATTAAAACGTAGAAATAAAAGTTCCTTTTGTAGTTGTTTTCTTCTTTATAGCTTAAACTTATTTAAGAAAATAAATGCAAAATGTTTTCTGATTTAGCCCTGACTATATAATATACATTATTTTTTGTTGTGTTCAGATTCTTTGATATTCCTATGGAAATACTTCCAAATGTACGAAGCTCCTCTGAGATTTATGGCGTGATGGTATGTTTTCCAGTATTTGTGTGAAATTCATCTTGTCAAAATATAACTGTATCCATTTGGATTTGACAGATTCCATAGATTAGGAATAATGGCTTTTCCTAGACCAGTATTGTTTGGTTTATGATTAGTGTGATGCTACCTACTGTTATATAATATTATAGGAAGTTGAATATTTGATTACTTTAATGCAGCACCAATTTTGACACAGTAGCATCTAATTAATGAAATTCAAGATTGGATAAACTGGATATTGTGATTTTGCATTCTTTTTCCTGGCAATTTGAGCTATTTTAAGTAAGAATACGTGTATTTTGTAGAGAAGACAAGTTACCAGAGGGATTTTTTAAATAGAACTCTAACATCCCTGAAATGTAAATATTTTTGCTAATGTGTTAATGGAAATGCCATCAGAACTCATTGCTGACATTTATTTATGTGAAGGTTGGATAAGATTGAGTTGTATTAAGCTGAATGAGCAAGGTAAATGGAAAAAGATACTGCCTGACGACCAGAACAGAATTGCTCATCACTTTAAATGTGAACTTCTGTTTCTCTTCCTCTTTCTTTCCATTTTTTTTTCTTTTTCTTCCTTTTGCTGGCTGTAGAAAATCTGTCCTAGTCGGGTGAGTAGAGGCTTCCGTTAGGCTGACCACCTATATCTTACCCACTCTGCTCAGATGCTATGCATTTTCATTGATTTAAGGATTAGAAAAAGTGCACTTTCTAGTGCAAATTTGCTGTGTGTTTCCAAATCTGAGATAATACAATTAGAGTTCATGCCAAAATTATTTCTAAAACATGATCTCAATGTTTCTGTTTGTCTTAATTTCCACACTGTTGAACATTTCTTTTTATAGTGAGCTAAAAAATACAGGTACTGGCTAATAAATGTTAGCTATAGCACTTTATAAATGAGAAAAACTGTTCATTCTGTCTAAAAATATTAGTTCTGTTGTAGCTAAATATCAGATTAATGTAGAGCTTTTTAGTGCATTTATAAACACAGTTATCTTAAATCCAGTTAATTAAAATGAGAATTAAAGAAAAAGAAATTCAGATTGGAAATACACTTGCATGGCTTTACTGAAAATTCATTTTCACAGTTGCACAAAAAACAAGTTAAAAAAACAAGTAGAAATTGTCAGGAAATAGTTAAATAATAAAATTTTCAGGATACCCTCACCAAGTTTGCACATGACACTGGGCTGGGCAGAAATGTTGATCTGCTGGAGGGCAGGAAGGGTCTGCGAAGGGATCTGGACAGGCTGGAGCGATGGGCTGAGACCAGTTCCCTGAGGTTCAACAAGGCCAAGTGCCAGGTCCTGCCCTTGGGTCACAACAACCCCAGGCAGAACTGCAGGCTGGGGGAGGAGTGGCTGGAAAAGTGCCTGGAGGAAAAGGAGCTGGGGATGCTGGTCAACAGCAGCTGAACATGAGCCAGGTGTGCCCAGGGGGCCAGGAAGGCCAAAGGCCTGGATCAGCAATAGTGTGGCAGCAGGACCAGGATAGGGATTGTTCCCCTGTACTCGGCACTGGTGAGGCCACACCTCAAATCCTGTGTCCAGTTTGGGGCCTCTCACTACAAGAAAGGCATTGAGGGGCTGGAGAGGGTCCAGAGAAGGGCAACAGAGCTGGGGAAGGGTTTGGAGCACAGGACTGATGAGGAGCAGCTGAGGGAGCTGGGGGTGTTTGGCCTGGAGAAAAGGAGGCTCTGGAGGGGACCTTAGCACTCTCTATAATTGCCTGAAAGGACGCTGTAGCCAGGTAGGGGTTAGTCTCTTCTCCCAGGTAACAAGTGGTAAAACAAGAGCCTTCACAGCTTGTCAAATACTGGAACAGGCTGCCCAGAGAAGTGGTGGAGTCACCATCCCTAGAGGTACTTAAAAGATGCATAGATGTGGCACTTAGGGACATGGGTTAGTGGTTGACTTGGCAGTGCTGGGTTAACAGTTGGGCATCATAATCTAAGACATCTTTTCCAATTTAAATGATTTTATGATTCTGTAAAGGGAATGTAACTGAAAAACTCTGGTAGTGTTTGGAAGAAAGCCTATATGAGGACCTAAAACGCTATATCTTAAAATCAGGCATCTGCCTTTGCTTAGGATGTCACCACAGCCATGTTTTTTTTCCTGATCACTTTACCATTTTGCACTTTTTCATTTTACATTTGGCATTTACTGCACAGATTACACTGAACTGGATTTTCTGTATAGTATTATTTCAAGAAAATTTTTGCTAGGAACTTTTGAGATCACATAAAGTATATTTGCAAAATTTCCTGCTCTCCATTTCTTAGTGGTTTAGATATGAGCTGCATTAAGCTGAAACAAAGTGTACACCTTAACTGAACCATGTTGCTTACATGACCCTTCTTTGTTTTCCTTTGAGCATTAGAAATTTAGCTTATTTTTCATTGCCTTCAATTCTAGTCATGGAAAGCTAACTCAGAGTTTTTCTTTCTCTTTTTGCAAAACAGGAATCTGGAGCTTTGACAGGTGTACCAATTTCTGGGGTAAGTCCTGCTTCAACTCAGATTCTGGCATGACAGCCTGGAACTGCATGAACATAGCTTCACATGAAAAAGCTTAAAAGATGAGTGAATTCTGCTGTGAATTAAGTTTTTGGTTTTTTACTTCAGGTTAAACAGGAAGTAGACTTTTGAAGATGAATCACTATTTGGCTTGATCCATTATTATTAAGGTCTGGCTGTGGAAATACAAATGAGAGCTTTAATGCATATATGTAGTGCTGTTGGAAACTTGGTATCTCTAAGTAAATGAGTAACATTACAAAATGGAAGCAAGCTCTGCTTCATATATATAAAAGAAGTATATACATAATCCAGAAATGCTGGGCAAATCCTCAGCTTTTTCCAGTAACATGTATAAAGACAGTAAGTTTTAGGTTTTATTTCTTTAAATTGCTCACCATAAGTAGCACAACAGATTTCATTTGCAGTTCTTACAGAGGGAAGAGTAATAAAAAGCATTGCTTTTCTCTGTAGGTTTTTCTTCACTTTCAATTATCTGTGTGCTACTAATAGATTATAGTCAAATATGTAATTCATGTGAGGACATTTGCTAAAGGAAAAAATCTCTCACTTTCAGTGCTTGGGTGACCAGCATGCTGCTCTTGTTGGGCAAATGTGTTTTCAAGATGGACAAGCAAAAAACACGTAAGTTATTAGGAAAGTAATAAGATAAACACACTGCTCTGTTTTGAATTTAGTTTTATGTTCTCTTTCAAGCAACTGCCAAATTCTTTTGTAGTTAACATGCAATTACAGATCTACCTTTTGAGTGTGTTGACCCACAAAGTAAACCATGTCTTGACTCCTGTATAAAGTAATGAATATACTAAAGTTACATGGCTTGTGAGGTATATTTTGTAACACAGTCACTGTGAGAAAAATCTCTATGTGACAGAGGGGTTTTCATTTTAACATTCTTCAAAACAGATTAGAACAGTTGCACTGTCATTTAAATGGTGACCTAAGGTTAAGCAAATACAGGGCAGCGAGTTAGATTGCATAGACTTGAATGACACAGCTTTGCTAGATGGGAAAGGTCCATTTCAATTGCAGTGCTTAGTTTTGCTTCTATGTCTACCTCAGAGTGGAAAATTTTACGTTTGCTCTTTCCCTGTTTCTCAGCCTCTTAGTGTCCTTTGTTTAAAATAGCTGATCAGTTAAATCAGGCAGCTGGTATAATCAAACAATCATTGGAGGAAAAGCTGTCTGCTGAAATGACTTACTGTTCCATTTACAACCAGGTGCTTAACTAAGCATGTAGGGACATACACACTCAAGTATGGGAGTCTCACAGGTATGATTACATAGTAGTCTATCTTGTTTTAATTCTTTTCTGTTATTGCTTTACCATTTCTTTTTCCAAATATAACTGAAGGCTACCTCAGGACTGGTTTAAGGTATTAATTTTGAGGGTTTTAAAAAGGTAAGGAATATTTGTCGAGAATAACTTCTTAGAGTAAGTTGGAGTGGTTTGTAGTATTTTGTACTCCTTATATTAAACTGTGTTCTTGTATGAGTGTGTATGCACACACATATATGTTTTGGTCTTCAAATGGGAAACTTGCCATTTTTAGAAATTTTTGAATGGGATATGTCTAAAGAAAACCCTCTTTGTGTCAGGAACAAAGTTTCTTAAGCTTCCCATTTAATATTGTGAAATATTTATTTTATAAGTTGCTCTCATAATCAGCTTAAATTGAAGTAGGTAAACACTGCCACCAAAGAGGAATTTACACCTTACTTTTCAGCCATATCTCTCCTTGATCAAGTGTTAGACAAAAAATAGCAACAGAGAGAGAGAGATGTGACTAGATGATTCAGCTTCAGGCTACACTCAAATCAACTTTCTGAGGATAGTTTTATCATCAGTTAATGGTAGCAAAACCATCAAGGGTCAAAAAATGGTGTCTTGATTCTTCACAGGGGACTCATGGATTGCAGTAACAGGTTATTCTTTAAACATACTGGTTTTAACTTTGCTTTGCTTTTCATGCTAGGTACGGAACAGGTTGTTTCTTGCTGTGCAACACAGGTCAGAAGGTCAGTTGCATTTTTGAGTTGTTTGCTTTTTTGTTTTCCACAGTCTATTTAAGTTCTGAAACGTAACTGTGTGTTAGCCATTATTGGACTTATTAACAACAATTATATTGCCAGACAAGGGGAAAAGCACATACTGAAATCTGAAAGAATAAAAGTAATAATTTTTTCAAGGTGTTTGTGTAAGACTCCATTTCCTACCTCCTTAAGTTTCCAAACAGAACTTTTCTTAACAAGTTTCTTGCTCTTCCCTTGTTTCTTCTTGTCACCTAGACAGGATTAAGTGTTATGTTATTTAACCATGTGCTTTTTTCCTTGTCTTGGCTGTTTTATTTCTTCCCTTCGTTTTCTCTCATTATTTCTTTGTAGTTGGAGTTGAATAAATAGCACACAACTGTGGCTTCCTTCTCATTTACATCTCCCCCTAAAGACCCCCAATTCTCTTCTATAAGGAAGATGGAAAGATGTGCAGCAGGTTGTGGAAACAAGAATTAGCATCAGCAATCTGTGTGTTCTATCTTAGGTGTTTATTTAGAGTGACTGATAATTTGCTTTCTTTAAACTTTGCATATTTAATTTGAAGGTTTGGTCCCTTGTTTATTATAATTTGAATGTTTTTATTTAAGTATTTTCTGCCTCTGTTCATGCTTTACCTTTTCTTTCCCCTTTCCCCATTTAGTCTGTGTTTTCTGAGCATGGTCTTATCACCACAATAGCTTACAAAATGGGCAAAGACAAACCTGTTTTTTATGCACTAGAGGTAAGTCCAGTAGTTTCTTCCTTTTTGTAATGATACATGTTCTTATTTACTTCTGTTACCTGGTATTTTTATGGTATCTTCAGCTGTGCGGAAATGAAAATAGCACTGTTATGCTTGTGTGCCTGAAGGCTTCTCTGTGGTTTTGGTTACCCCTGTCTCCAATCTATATCATGAAATCTAATAAAAAATATTTCTTCATTGCATCGTTTATACTTTCAGAGCTAGATGGCTAAAGCATTTTTTCTGTTACTCGGTTTCTCAAATCTTTAATAAATACTATAAATAAAAAAACATAAAATTTTTAATACTAAATTGGGTTTTAAAAAAGGGAGAGAAGTACTAATGTTTCAGTTATTACCTTATAATAAAAGTCATAATTAAATGTTTTTAGTTTGTTCAAATGGATTTTTATTCTAACTTCTAAAAATGTGAATCAAATTTCTGGAAAAAAAATCCTCTAATCATTTAGCTTTTTTACCACCTTGATTCAGGTGCCTATTTACAGAATTTAGTTTCTCATTATTCAAACAATTCTGAGGGCATTCAAATTATATAGAAAATTGTATTTATGCTTAAACTTCGGGGTTCATTTTTCGAAAGCTCTACTTTTGAAGCACAGATCAACTGAGCATCTATTTGGCACCAAAGCTTTGTTTAGAACAACAAAATTATTATTCTTCCATCTGTGCTGCTTTATGTGCTAAGTATTGTAATACAATAATTATTCTCAAAATACATACACTGAATGCTGATGCTGAGCTTTTGTAGACAGACTGTGTTTTCCATGTGAAAGACCACACAGGATTTTCTTCACTGCGAGAATAGTTTGTGGCTTATGGTACTTTATTAGGATGGGGAGGCTGCATTTATTTCCTCTTCCTTCCCTAAGGAAGGTGAATCTTGCATTTGCTATGACCTGGCAAACTCTGGGATTTTTATTTTGTGTGGGTGTGTGAGAGGTTTGTTATATTTTTAACCCGTGTTCTTAAAGCAAGAACTGAAACTGTCTTGAGAGTGATTTGAATTCCTGCATGCTGAAACACCTGCACTTTGCTTCTTCTTCACCTCCAAGTCTTCAATGATATTATCTGAAAACATGGCTTCAACAGAAGCTGATAAGTGTGCTCTGTCCTATATCCATTCTAGAATCATCAACAATCTGCCAGTTGAGACACTGCGGAGAGGCAGAAAATGTGGATTCAGCCTTTTCCTTTAATCAAACTAATACCTTGTAATATCCAGCTGCTTAGAAAACACCCCTGCCCTTCTAGCAGTGGCTTTGAATGAAAATATAATGCTGCTACTGTTTTACTTGAAGCTTAGTCTACTAGACTTGGGTTAGATGGAGCCATGCCATCCATCTGTGATGTGATGAAGCTATTCAGGGCCATTTGCTGAGGCAAAAGAGCAATTTTGCTGGCAAATGCACAAGTGCCTAAATTTTCTGTCTTTCTGGATGTTTTTATTTAGACTAGACATAATTAGTCTTGTTTTTTTTAATCAAAACAAAAATATTAATGTGTCAGGAAAAGAAGTCTGAGGCTACTGAACTTCATAACTGTATATTCAGAAGACATAAATTAGACAAGAAGACTGCTTAGGAAATGTTATTGTAACTTCCCCCCATGGAAAAAAGCATACAATATGCACCTTTTCTACCTGGAGTCTGTGTAACAGGCTCCCTTTTTACATGGCAGTCTCCAGATGCCAAGAAACTTTGTGGTTTGCTTGTGAGTATACTTGGGAGTGCTTCAAGCTGTGAGTATAAGCCTGCAGGTGGAGACCACAGTGACCTCTCCTCGCAGTATTTTTAAAAGCAGAGCAAAGCTATCAGTTGTTGTCTCCTCATGGAGTGACTTTGTTTCCTTCAGGGATCTGTTGCAATAGCTGGGGCTGTTGTTCGTTGGCTGAGGGACAATCTGGGTATTGCTAAGACTTCACTGGAAGTTGGTGAGTATGGAGCTGTTCAGTTTTTTAAGATTTCCAATGTCACGATGTCTCTATTAGTGAATGAAAGCTCAAAATATTTAAGTAAAGAAGAGCTGGAATATATGGAGCATATATTTTGCTGTGTTTAAACACAACAAAAATTTACTTTGCATCCATGAGCTCGCTGTTGTTGATACATGTATTTCATAGAGCCTCTCAACACAGTCTTGGAAAGGCTTTGTCAGCTTTGCTCTGTTGCAATCTGTACTTTTTAGTAGTTCCCCTGGTAAGCAGATATTCAGGAAGATACTATACTTACAGAGTATCTCCTGGTTTTATAGAGTGTTGAAGTTTCCAGAGCCAAGAGTATTTACGTCTGTATTACAGAAACCAGCATATATTTGATCCTAAACCTACATATTCTTGTCATAAACATGAGAACCTGAGGCCCTGCAAGTGCAAATCTTTATGAAGAAGGCTTCATATCCATCGAGTTAGGGATCTCAGTTTGCAAAGTTGAGGAGATATGGAGGAGGGTAGTCTGTTTTGGCTGAGAATGCAGTAATCCTTTAGCATTTGTGTATCTGATGTTTTCTAATTCACATGAACTGAAACAAGCTGGTTTGTAACATAAAAACTAGGAACGTATCAAAATTTGGAAAATAAAAAATGTCAGAAGGATACAAAGGCAAAAATTTGAAAGTGACTGATTTAATGAGATTTAGTATTGAAAAGAATTTCATTATATATTTTTAATAAATTGATACTTTATTCAAAGGTGGGAAAATTTAGAATTAAAATTATATGCAAAATTTCAAAGATTTAGCAAAAACTTAGAGCATCAGTCTGTTTTTCTGAAAGAAAGCTTTGAAGATCATACAGAAAAATATAAACTGCTGTCACATAAATTAGCCATTTGTTGAGACTACACTACCTCTTCACAAGTTTGTCAAGACCTTTGGAAGTTTTGAGTTTCAGGACCTTTAACCTTGTCAGTGTTGTTAAAGTCATGTAGGGATTCATCATCTCTTCCTGTTTCACTGAACTTGTCTTTCCTTCTCCCTTCACTCCTTTTTTTAAGTGGCATCTGTATGAAAGAATCATTTTAGAAAGACTTTCTGAAGATGTTTTACTACTTCTTTCCTATACTGCTATGTTTCTCTGACCAATGCAAACAGAAGAAATTTGCAAAAGCAGAAAGAAAATGCTCCTTTCTTGTTATAGCAAAGAGCTGTTCATTAGCATTATCTCTTTTGTCATTCTAAATGTCTTAATATAATTTTTAAAATTACAAATATTTTGGTATTGAGGGGTTCATATATCCACAGTCATTCTCATACCAAGAAACTACAGATTTCCTTCTAGCTGGACCTGTGATTAAATACATAAGCTGACAATTTGGAGCTCTAAATCCATTTGAAATTATTGGGAATTTAGTTCTTAACTCCCTCTGTCCTTGATCCAGTTTCACTTGCTTGCCTTGACTTAAATGCAAGTAAAGTATGACCTTTTCGACTGCTTTGAAGGTTGCATTCTTTACCCACGTGGTAGATAACATTTGAAAGCCTCACAAAATCTTGGTCAGAATACTGAGTACACAGTTTTGGGTTTCAGTTTTGATTTTTCATTTTGCATTTGGCATTTTCCACAACTCCTTATGCTCCATCTTCTGTTCATATTGTTGCAAAAGAAAAACTGGTTAACAAGGAGCAGAGTGCCAGCATTAGTTGTATTTTCTAGTTGTATACATGGCTGGATTAAGTTGGTAGCTACCCAAGATAGCAACACTTTTAAGTGCTGTATTTAAGTGTTGGTATAGTTGGGAAAAGCTAAATAAGTGTTTTTGTGTGCGTTAGAAAAACTGGCTGAAGATGCGGGAACTTCCTATGGCTGCTACTTTGTGCCAGCATTTTCAGGACTGTATGCACCATACTGGGAACCCAGTGCAAGGGGGTAAGGATCTGACTGAACACTGCACTTGCAGGGGGATTTAATAATTTTACAAATACCATTCCTTCCAGGTATGTGAAATTGTCCTTTTTGTTGCCTTGGTGTGTCTGGATATATCATTCTCTGTGGTTCACTCTCATTTCATGAGCTACTGTGTTTGTGTTTTATATTTAACCTGTTCAAAACAGGAACTGCTACTGGGAGGAAAGGAAGGATTAGTGAGCCCAGCTATTCATCCTCTTCTCCTTCCTTGTCCCCCTCCTCAAAAAAAAAAGAAAAAAAAAGGTGGGCAGCAGGGCAGGGAAAACAATTTCTGGTTTTGAAAGGGTTTTTATCACACTAAATTAAAAGAAGAGGTCTGCATTCCTGTGAACTGTCAGGCAACAAAAGTAGTAAAGGAAGAATTTTATGCTGATTAGTGTTTCTGAGTGCAGTTTCAGGCTATGTAATTCCTTCCCACTTTGCCTCCTTCCCCTTGTATACAGCTTTCTTTCTAGTCTATTGAAATTCTTTTCTACTCCTTTTTTCCAGTCCCTTTCCTGGTAGTTTGGACTCAACCACTTTGCAATAGTTCAAACAATACGTTTTCATTTGTCTTTTCTGCTGTTGTGAGCTTGCCTACTGTTGTTGGAATCACAGCGTGCCATGGCAGTCATGGAAGCATAACAAATATAATTATAAAATAATTTTCCTAGAGTGGGAAAAGAAGTCTTAAAGGCTAACTTGTTCCCAAGGTTTTAAGTAGTTGCATTTTTAGAATTCAGATGCTTCTTGTATGTATCTTTTTCTTTAAGGAAAAAGAAAAATCTCTGAGTTAGATGTTTTTACAGTTTTTCATATCATAATACTTAACTTTTTAATGGTTAAAAACATCTTTGGAATGGTAACAATGAAAAATGTCATTTAATGTCTTTAAACTTGCATGTATCCAGCAGTATTTCTGTGTAGTTCCTCAGCTGTTGAAATAGAATAAAAGATGGTCATTTGCTCTGCTGTTCAGAGTACTTTGGCAGAATTCAGCTTGGTTAGATGCAACATAATTCCCATACCCAAAAATCTCATTTAAGGTTCAGAATCAACTAATGATCAGACTAAATCTGAAAACAATTTTTAACATTTAGAGAACAGCAATGACCCATATGGGCTTTTCCTTAAGAACTGAAAACATTAGAGAATTTATTAAGATTTTAGTGATAATTTATATTATTTTTTAAAGAGAAACCTCAATCATACTTTTTTTTTCTCCTTAAAGACAGACTAGAATTTGTGGGGGTGTTTGTGTGTGTGTGTGTATGGATGATTTATGGCAACTGAATTGATTGGACCCTGAGAGCACCTTGTCAGGAAAATGAGAGAGTTCAGATTACAGAAAAACAAGGTTTTTAATATTAAAAAGTAGTCTTCATACAATGGAACTGAATGAGATTTTAATTAGAAGACCTAGGTGTGAAGTATAGGTTTATGTCTGATAAAGAAGAGTGTCCTAATTGGGTTTTTTCTCTCTTCAACAGTATCATCTGTGGCCTTACTCAGTTTACAAATAAAAGCCACATCGCCTTCGCTGCACTAGAAGCAGTCTGCTTTCAAACACGAGAGGTAAAGGCAAATTGGGTCCTAAATTCATTGTAAATTAGTGTAATAACAGGAACTGTAGCTCTTCAGGAAAAGAGGAGATTTAAAAGATTCAATGAAGATTAGTCATATGCTTTATATTGTACTTGGATGCTGTTCTTGTCTTTACTTGTTGCTAATGTTGAAAAATTCCTCCTATGGACTTAGCTAAACTTGAGTGGCACTTTTTTTTTGATTGCTGCTTTTTACCAGCATGTAAAATAAGGTGAACATATTTTGTGAATATTTTGAGGGGCAGAATATAGAATCTTTAAAATGGCAGGGCCTGTGACATAACTATGAAGTTTCATTACTGCAGGAAACTACACTTTATGGTCTGCTGTGACAGAGATGGCTTATGTCACTTTTGGTACACAAGAACAAAAAGGAGTTAAAGCAAGACAGCAGCAAACATACCAAGGGAAAGCTGGCTTCACTTCATGCCTGTTCCATTCTTCACTGCCTCAGCTGGCATTCAGTAACAGCTAACCAAAATTCTCCCAGAGGAAATGAATCCCCCAGCCAAATCAAAGAGGTCGATATCAGTATGATTGAATCTTTATATCACCATCTACTCCTCCCTGTGTTTGCTATCCCTGGGTTCTGTGCAAATGCAGGAGGAAATGAAATCCCTAGATGTTACAGGATAACAGTCAAGCCTTAATTTGATTACATGAATTAAACTGCTGTTATTTAAACATACTGATTTTTAAAATAGCATCCTGCTCAAACCATGTAAAATGAGGGAAGCAGTGTGCTGTTTCTGTAGTGACATAAAGTACTCATTGAAAAAGACTGGCAGAAATTTCACACAGACTTCTGCTTTTGAAGCTGTGCTGACAGCCTCTGAGTCCTCAGAAGGTTGTGAAGGAAATTGGAAGTAGCATTCTAATTTTTCTAATTCTTGTACTAGAAGTCAGGGTAAAGTTACAGGCAACTGAGCTGATTTGTTGTCTGCTTCTCTTTCCTTGTCCATCCTCCCATCCATTGTCTCTCGTGACAGCTCAGTGAACTTTCCAGCAGAAAATTATCCCTTTTTTTGCTGGGCTATTTTTCTGCTGGATTAATGACCTCAGCTGCCTCACAGAAGCATTCAGCAAATGTCAGAATGCAAGGCAGGGCATGTGGCTGGGAGTAGGATAGGGCAATAAAGCTGTCAGACTGAGTGAGGGTGAAGTTCACTGTTTGAACAGATCTAACACTTCCCCATACTTAAGTCACTCTGATTTTATCACAAATGACAGGAGTGTCTGATCAGGCACTGGACACTCTTAAATGAACAGATTACGTCCTAGCAACACAGGTAAAATATATGAATGTTTTCTAAAGATACATCATTAGTTCTGCCTTGTCGAAAACAAAGTTCTTTCAATTCCAGTGAAAATGGAAGTCTTCAGGAAAACCCTTCATTGGAGGTACCCTTCACTGGAGTTCTTGCCTGTTTGTGACATTCACTTCTTCTGAGTACCTTGTTATCCAGAAAGCTTCTTCCTTATGCAGACAGATGACACTTGTTACTTTTTTTCTTCCAGAAGGCATTTTGGAAAAATAAGCAATTTTTCAGTTCTAAGAGCTGTACAGTGCTGTCATGAGGCAAAATCTGCATACTTGGATCCTTGCTCTTCATCCAACCTCTGTACAATAGAGACAGAAGCAGCATGACCATGATTTGTTTTGTTCCTTCATCCCTTCCTGGCTTCTAGTGTTCTTTTTATTATTTTAATCTCTGCTGAGTGCATGCTGATCCAACATGCTCTTACACAGTGGTAAACAAACCCAGAGTTTTCAATGGTACTGAAGTTCTGAATAGTAAAAAAGGAAGATAATATCACCTTAGACAAATGTAAAATAATGTATGTGAAGGAAATAAGTACTAGTATAGTACTGTCCGCAAACTTCGTGCAAGAATCCTGGTTTCCAGTTTATTTCTAGTGCATTTGACAGTGTAAGCCCATAGGCAAATGCTGCCACCATGAAAACTGGCCTTACTCTTCTTACCTTGTAATTTTTAACCTTTATTTATCCCGGGCAGTTTCTATAGTTCCTTTAAAGACTTTTCTGGTAAGGGACTTTGCTGGCTTACTTTCTGGCAACTGGGAGAATCTCCTGGATAGTTCATCTCCATGTAGTTTTCACAATCTTGCAAGCGTACAATTTTTTTGTTCTTTTTTAAGTAGCATGTTGACTTTTCCTGGTAAATATTGTATTCCTGGGTACTTTGTGAGCTATAGAACAGGGCAGAATGCATTGTAGTTTTGGTCTTTTCTTGTGGTCTGTGTTGCTTTGTCATTTAAAGCTGAGAAAAACACACCTCTTTTTTTTTATTTAAATACACAAAAAATTACAGAGAGAAAATCATTCTGTATTTGTTAATGCCTAACTTGTCAACAAAAATTATGCACTAGCCTCATAAAATGTAAATGAGACATTTAACTGACTGCTTTTGCAGAACCCTATTCTGTATTTAATGGTGCTTGTGGGGTAATGCCATGGTATTACCAGTAACTAAGGTTTGAGGCAAGTCTTAAACTTTTAGGAAACCCTCTAAAAAGCATATTGAGAGGTATCAGTGAATTAAATACTCTATCTTATTATCCCTTTTAAACAGTTCAACACTTTTCAGCTAGAGACTGTGCCCAAATGAAGGAAACATAATTTTACAAAAAATTGCACTAACAGTTTATTTTTTCACTCTGTCTTGTTTGATGTAAAATTATCCGTTTTCAACAACTATTTGAAAATATTTGAAGAGGCTGCTCTTTCAAAACATTTCAACATTCCTCAGTTCTTATTGAAGAGTCTTCCAGATTGCCAGTTCAAATGTTTTAAGTCTTCAATTCTTTAATCTATTAAATTAGAGAAAGTATCTAGACAAAAGATGTTCCATTGGAAGGACTCCATTTATTATTGCTGCTTCCTTTGTTAGCTTTGACAAATGTTCTCATCAGCTTTTTTTAAAATTCCTCTCAGGCTACATAAGCAGCACATAGGCTACACCTAGAGCACCTGAGGAGAAAGGTGTCCTACACTAGGATTTCTGTAATGAAGAGGATGCATGTGCTGTATATTAAACAGAACTGTGTTGTCATTACAACTGTTTTACCTTTTAATGTATAGGAGAGAGGAATGATCTACTTAACCCTCTTCAGCAGATGCTGTAGTATCAGTTTTACACCCAAAGGGTATCAGAGTATTTCTGTGCAATTAAATTGTAACATGTAATACTCTTATTTAAGATTCTAGATGCCATGAACAAGGACTGTGGGATTCCACTAAGTCAGTTACAAGTAGATGGAGGAATGACTAATAACAAAATCCTCATGCAACTCCAATCAGACATTCTCTGTATTCCAGTAGGTAAGATGAATTTACAGCTCCTGCTTTCTCTTTAATGCTGAAAACATTCGTTTGTAATGGCTGCTGAGAGCAAATTGGGAAGCTCACTTTGTTGCTGTATCTTGATAGATATGTCAGTCTTTAGTTCTGGTGTCATCAAGGTGACTTACATTAAAAATCATTATGGGTCTTCTCTGTGTTTTGCTTCAGTAAAGCCATCAATGGCTGAAACAACAGCTTTAGGAGCTGCTATGGCAGCAGGAGCTGCAGAAGGTGTTGAAGTTTGGAGTCTGAATCCTGGAGATTTGTCAGCAGTGACATGTGAACGATTTGAACCACAGATAAACCCAGAGGGTAAAACCTTTTCCTGATATCTGAGTTGCAAACTTATTTTTTTCACATATGTTGACAGGAGTGGTTTTAGGTACTCTTCTTTTGGCTTTAAAAAGCCTACATTAATTATTGCTTTTTAGCTAGCTATCTTTCTCATCAGTTCTTAAGTGCTTAAAAAGATGGAAAGTATGTACTTGACATAATTAATCCCCGTGCAAGATAAATGCTTTTTTGTCTTTTCAATTATTTCTTAATTTTTGGTACATAATTTTATCTTACCATTTTGATTATAATTACTTCTAAAATCCCTACTTCAAGACAGCATTTGAAGGGTTTCTACATAAATATCAATTGCTTAATTTTGTCCTGCTTGTAAATCTTCTTATTGGTGAACATGAAGAAAATTTATTTTATTTCTTCTTACTATGCATAACTGTGGGGTTTGGGATGGAATTTTTTGGTATTCAAAAAAGGATTTTATATTAGTTTCTCTGTGCAAATAAATGATACTGTGCAAAAGAGAGAAAAACTCATATTGCCATATCTGGTTCTTAAATACTTGTGATTGTATTCCTATGTATTGAGAGGCTTTTCTGTTTCCTGATTTTTTAATTTCAGAAAGTGAATATCGCTATGCCAGATGGAAGAAAGCTGTGATGAAGTCTATGGGATGGGAGACATCTGATGGTCCTTCAAATGGTAAACCAAAAATTAATGCTGGTCAAGTATTATTAATTAGCCAGTTAACCTAGGTAGCTCATCTTGCTTTTGTTGACCTTTTCTGTTCATACCATCTCTGGACTATTATAGTGATTTAAAGGTCATCACTTAAATCCACTGTGGAAACAAAGCAGGAAAATAGATAGCTGGGTCTTCCTCCTGAATAGCTGCAGGTTTTGCAGAATGGCACTGGTTTGCAAAAGAAAAAATCTCACCTGCAAGACGAGATACAGCACAATGCTTAGAGCACAGGGAGTTCGTAAACTTTCTTATACCCTAACCTCGTGCTGCAAAGGAGAAAACTTCCATCCTGTGGTTTTGCTTGCTGTATCTTGCCTTCGTTATTTGCTGTGTAGGAAGGAGGGATTGATATCCATATCAAAATCTATTTGACCCATAGGGGGTAAGAGCAAGGAGTTACCATAAAGTAAAGAATTACACAGACCTATTGTTCACATACAGAAAATATGAAAATACTCTTGAGGGACTGAACAAGATCTTTCTTCTGAAGTAGAGGGCTTCCTTGTCTGTCATGTTTGAATTAAATTAAACCTGCCATCTTCCTGTGATCTAAAATTTGAATTTTTATTTTAGTACTATTAAGTTTTTCATCCTGATGATAAACTAATGTAATGTAGTAACACATCCTAATGTAACACATCATTTATAGGCTTTATCTTCATTTAATTTCCCTTTTATTGGAAAAACTATTAAAATGAAAAGTATTAAGTAAAGAATCCTCAAAATTTAAACTCCCTCACAATCCAAAATGCACAGTTGGAGCCCTCAAGCTGCACATGGCCACTTTCTTCTTGAAAGCTAAAATTTTTCTTTTGCCATTCTATATGTTGTTTTAAATATTTTATTTAACACTGTGGTTTACAAACAATTCTGCCAAGGCTATTGGGAAGGGAAACAGGTAACTTAACATGAGCAATACAATTCCCTTCAGTATTGACCTTTATGATTTAGTACCCTTACATCTAACCTGATGCTTATCTTACTAGGATAAAAAATTGCAGTAAATAAATCTAGATTTTTTTTTCTTCAGTTTATGTGAAGAGATATGTTTATCAAAACTTACTTCAGTGATTTTCTGGTCTAACACCTAGGGGGAAAATGTTATTTTCCTTAGTTCTTTGATACTTTAGGGGTAGGTTGAGATTGGAGAATACTAGAAAGGGACTCAACCTAGATAGTTCTGACAGTGGAATTTGGACTTAAACTCTTACAGAGAGAACCTGTTTTGGATTATTATGGGGTTTACGCATAATATCTTTTTAGTTCTTCTGCAAATGTCACTACATTTGTTACTTTTTGCTTTTCATATATACTTAACACATATATTGCAATTTATATATATATTTCTCTTTTGATTTGCTTGACTGGAAACACCATCCCCTGGATGCCATCAGGTGACAGTAGTATCTTCTCTAGTCTGCCTTTCAGTATTTTTATTATGAGTAGCATGCTAATGTTAATCGGAGCAAAGTACCTCTCAGGTTAGTTATTATTTGAACTAGACCACTTTAAAAACTATGCACTATTTTAAGTTTTGGATTTTTTTGTATTCCATCTGTCTGTTTCTAGCAAAAATGACTGATGCTTTTTGTTGTTCATGCACACAAACGTTCGAGGGTGTGAATCAGGCATAATGTGCCTAAGGGAACCAAGGGAATGCCATCTCAAATCCATCCTCATGTGCCATTTAATTTGTAGTTGTTGGATGCACATGAAACCTTGGACTCTCCTTTGTCTGTCTGTGCAGATTGCACACAGTTTATGAAAGGGATACAGGTTGGAGCAGCCTAGCAGAGTTATGCATTGCCTGCTTTACAGTGTGCATGGCAGATAGAATAAGGTTCCATCCTTTATCCTGTATTTCCTCTTGCATTGTTTTTAATTATTTTGAGGATCTTTTTAAATTGAGTGAAAACTTTTTATTGTGTCCCTGAAAGGCTTCATGCACCTATTTGATTTTTCTGGACTCCTTGAAAGTATTGTATTGTTAGAAATCCTACTCTACTAAATCTATAAAACATTCTTGTTGTACTTTGCTTTGCAACTCTTGTTGTACTTTCACATGGATAAGTGAATTAATTTAGTCTAAAAAGAAGAAACCCTAAAAGGCTTAGCTGCAAAACTGGGAAGGGACTGTGTGCATATGCAATGAAGATGCATCTTCAGCCTGCTAATATACAATTTATTTTAAAAGAAAACTCTTAATGTAGATAACAGTTACTTATGCTAGAAGTAAGACATTTCATTAAGATATTCTTACGGTAAGAAAAGGAAGTTTATTTGATGATGTCATTTATTCCTTGTTGCAGAATTTCATTCCAGAGAAAGTATTTTACAGTATAGGCATTGTTGCTGCTTAGTAAGCTGTTTGGGGGTTGTTTAGTTTTCTTTTTTTTGTTTTGGTTTTGGAGGGATAGAAAAGGGGGTGTTAATTAAACAGACAGTTGAGGACTCTAGCATGCTCCTTCCAGGATGTGTTTGTATTTTGTTTCTACTCATTCAGCCTGAATTAACTATTCAATTGTAATTTTCCTTGCATGGAAGAGATGGTTGCAGCTTGTAGGAGAACTAAACTAAACAAGTGCTAGGCAAAAATCAAAATGAACAAATGGATTGACAGTGATTTACTAACTCTGGAATGTGTCTGTGAGTGAGAAGGATCTATATTATGGAGAATAAAATAAAACCAGCTGTGAATAAGTGGGTAAATTTTTAACAAGGTGAACAAAGTAACATGAATATAAATTCCAGGTCAGGTGCTTCACTACGTAGAGGGTACCTAAAACAATATGGAAAATCAATGATAAATGAGCAAATAAGCAACTTAAATTCTGGGATTGCTTTTTAGAAACAACTGATCAGTAACCTGCATATCAAACTTGCACTGCTGGAACTCATAAGAAAAGATTTCTTTTTCTCCCTTCTTTAAGCTTGTCAGTGCCTTTCTGACCCACAATTGGGAAACATACTCATCTCAACTCACTGTGGCCTTCAGAACCCATTTTTGACCTTGTTTTCAGATAACAGTAACTATAGATATGGTTGCTGTTACTATGTGTATATAGTTGTTATACATACCAGTATAATTAATTTACATATTAATATATTGCATTACTATTTACATGGTAAGCTTGGGAAGAGAAGTTGTGAGAAATTTCCTGTTCTTTGTTTTAAAAATGATGGGGTCTCAAAAGGAACAGCAACAGTGATGTTGCATACAGGTTGTAGTTTTGCCCAGCTGTGCATTAGTGTACAACATGAGATACAGAATTTGCATTGTCAATTGGAGCACGGCTGCTTCCCCCTTAGACACTTGCTCTGGTAAATATCTTTTTGTTTTTAAAAGCTAGAACTTGCTGACCAGACTTTCCTTCTAATTCAGTACAGAAACTCCATTTAATTAATTTGTTACATTTTATGTTTTAGTGAAACACCATTGTAACTCCAATGCAGTCATCAGAGTAGTAGGTTTGAGGATTGAATTTAGGGAGGATTGAATTCATCCTTCATGTGCTGAAACAGCAGTAAGTCTTGCGTAGCAACAGTGCTGATGTTGAACACGTCTCTCTAGGGCAGGGCCATGATTTTACAGCTACTGAAATGTGAAGGAAAAATCTGCTGTGCCAGAACAGAGAACACTAGCATAGCAAAACCTCATTTACAGAACTGCTAAGCTGCTTTTTATGTGGCACCTGATGACTGAACAATACTCTATTTAATCATATCATTTCATAATTTCATCAAAATCAGGCCAATTTCTTGTACCTTATTTTATGATCTTCATTCTTCTCTCCTGGAGAGGAATGGATGGTATTTTTCACTATTGAAGCAAGCTGTGTATAACAGCTGGGGTCCTTATGCTAAGATTTTTTTACGTTTTTCACACTCATTTTGGAAGTGGACGTCAGAGAGATTTCAGTATATTCCATAGCTGTACCTTTTTTTTTTTTTTTCCAGGGGGTTGGTAGGAGTTAACTGAAAATGATCCTATATTTTATTAGACTCAAATTTTAATAAATGCCTTTGTGGGCTTAAATTGGCATCTCTCAAGTGAGGTATAGTGGGGATTGGTTATATATGAGGTCTTATGTGGCATCTGGGGTATAAAGTTATTTGACTTTATTCTCACAGAATGAGACACCAGTGCTGATAGTAAAACTATATTCTCCCTGCTTAAATACCATGGGGGATTTTTTTTAAAGATTCTGGTTTTCCTTTTTAGTTTCTTGTGTTGTGATTGTTACTGTCAAATTGCATACTAATTTATATATAGGGATCACTGTGCAGTTCTGCAAGATAGTTGCAATAATATTTTCCAAATTTCTGAAAGTTGAGCTCATATTTAGAAGAAAATAAGCTTAAATTACCTTCTTTCAATTCTTCTACTTGTTAAAAATTTACCCATCTTAGTAGTGTGGTCTCTGCTCCCCTACTGTGCACATCCCACACACTTAAGAGCTGGCTTATCTAGTGTCACAAGACATATCTAATTTATAATTGCAGTAGTTGAAAACAAAAGTTGGTTTTACTGAATTCCTCTTATAGCTCAGCTGTGTTATAGAGTGTTACTAATGTTTTAGAATAAGTTCTGTATTCCTAATGCACACATTTTTTATTTAAGGTAAATGAGGCTACTTAGTGGACTCACTGGATGCAGCTGATTTTTTTGTTTCGGTTTGTTTTGTTGTCTGAAGAGATTCCACCACCACCATGATTATGCTACTTTTGTGGTTCAATCTATTCATGAATCCATCTGTCACCAGTCCCTGCGAAACTTCCCGGTGGTGCATTGAAAATTCAGTCTTCAGCCCTTCATTACTCTGTTCCCTTACCCAAATCAACTTCAAATGCACTGGAAGCCTTTGTGTGGACTATCTCACATCATCCTCTAAAATTTCACAAGCCCTAGCTTTGTCTGAGAAAGTGGTATGAAAAAACCTGCAGTCTCTGAGGTAATGATGGCAAATGTTTAGCTGTCCTTTTCAGGAGTTTGGTACTTCATGCAACACACTTCAGAAACTTAATGATGCACTATGGAACTTTATAAACATCTTTCAATTCTTCCAGCTGCTGTGAATTACTTTTCATATGCCAATGGTTGCCAAAGATGTTTTATTGTAGTTGCCACTGGTCTGAAACACCTTCCATGGTACAAACCTTTTAAACACTAGCCCAAGATGGATTACCATAGCACACATTGCCACTGGTTTAGCAATGAGGAGTTTGCTACTGTGGTCCACAGAGTATTGCTGAACCATTCAGTTGCAAGGTTAAAAAGTTGGATTTGGCTCTAGCACATGTAGTCACTTGGCTCGTCATAAGTATTAATGACACCAAGTCCTGTAGTTGTACCTTTGACGAGATGAGAGAAAAGAGTGTTTTGGTTAAGGCCATGTTTCATCTTGTGGTTTTGTGCTAGCTTGGAAAGACAAGTTTCATGAAGCATGCTATTGAGAGAACAGCTGCTTGGTCCTCAGCAACTGATAACTTTTCAAACTAGTCTGTAGAGTGCACTTTTCTTGACCAATATTGAGTATATCCTCTCATCCTGCTTAAGTGACTATTTGTTAAACTTTAGAAAGTTGAAGCAAACTTAGTTTTCATTTAAGAGGGTCCACTCCAAACTAAATATCAGTGCTTTAGTTCTCGATTTCATTTAGTATATCTCAGGGACCAAAATCTCCCTTTCCGCTTCCATGTCCATAGTTTTAACTGCAAGATGTTGCAAAATATGCTGGGACAACCCAAAACCTTGGCTCAGTAGAGTAATGGGCCTGAAATGGGCCACTGGAATTTACAGACAATGGTGACAGCTGAATCGTATCCACTTTGAAATCTTTTGTTTTCCACATGAAAGGAGTGAGGTAATAACCTTATCTTCAGCTCTCCTGTTTGTACCAACAGCATCCCAGATGCCAGCCTTATTGGTTAGGTCAAGGAAAAGGTGTTCTTGTGTAGTGATGTTAAATCAGTATGGAATGGCAGCAAGGTTAAATGTGGGAACAACACAGAGAATTTCAAAGATATGTTTAAATGCACTAGGAATTAAAGGGAGAGGTTTTTTGTGTGCATTTGTTCTTAAAGATTTTTGTCTTTAACAAAGTTTTTCTTTGATTAGAGGCTTAGTTTTTAAAAGGATGTTATATATGTCTGAAGCAATGAATTGCACAGAAGTTCAGGTCTGTACAATATATTTAATATCAAATGCATATTAATTGCCTTTTTATTGTCAAGTGCAATGACTTTTGAAAATGTGACTTTTAACTTAGAAGATAGAGAAGGAACATTTTTTGTCCTGTGGTTGCATGTATAACTTCAGCAGAGAGAAGGGATTTTGTACACAAGTGAAAATATAACAGCATCATTCAAATCCTGTCTCTCCTGTAAATACTCACATGTGAAGTGTGACAGCCAAAATTTCTGGTGTTTCCAGTTTGTATTGGAGAGGTGAAGAGTGAAAAAAGAATATGATCCCATAGAAAAATTTTCATACTCCTTACCTTTACTCTGAGCTGTTTCTGATCCCACTGTACCCTGAGGAAGAGGAGTGGAGCAGCCTGTGGAGCACAGGGAGCAGGGGCAGCACACACCTCAAACTCTGGACTTCTGAATACGACCTCTGAGTCTTGCCAAAACCACTGAAGTGCTGGACCTGGGAACGAATAATGCTGAAGTGTTGCCTTTGCCCATGATAAATGTGGCAGGGGGAAAGCTTGTACCTAACAAGTAGGAGAGGGAATTTTTGCTGCTTTTCTGACTTACCTTTTACTGGGAAACACAATTCCTATTAATTTTTCACTGAGTAAGAATCATTATTTTATTTTCAATTGCTGTTGCAAATGTTTTTTAAGAGTTTCACATCACTGTTAACTTTCTACCAACATAGTTGAAATATATTGTAAACTGCTTGTTGGCGGGGAGGGGACAAACTGTTAAAGTTAGCTTTTTGTGAAGCTGTGATTTATTTTTTTTTTATGAATTACCAGTTTATAAATTCTTAATTGAGAAATGCATTAACTTGGTATTAAAGTACCATAAATGAATTGATGGAACGTGTCAGTTTATTCTTGCACATCATCTTTCAGACACATTGTTGCTAATATTTTTACATGAGGCACAAGTATACACTGATGTATATAAAGCAGCTTCTCTGAGACGTGCTTTAAGGGGCTCAGATGTACAGGTGAAATAGATGAAGTTCTGCATTCTGCTTCAGTGATGCAAGGACTCAAGGACCAGATTAGAAATCACATTTCCTCAAGTCCCTCCACGTTCAGGAAAAAGCAGGAAAACACAAGTCAAACGACAGGAAGGAACATGGTCGTAGTACAGGTTTGATGCAATACACCAAACAGGTTTGGGTCTTATACCATAGTCTGGCAATTGCTACAGATTCAAAAGCCTTTGTGAGCAGTGGGGAGAAATGTTCATGAAATAGCAAACATTGCTGGGGGTGGAAGCTGGGAGCAGAAGGTGCTTCTGTTATTTTAAGAAAGGAGCATGGGGTGTATCTGATGGGTACATTTAAGGAGTGCACCTGCTGGATTCTTATTCTGCCTCTTTGTGGCTTCCAGCTGCCTTCTAGACATCCAGTCCTCCATGATTATCCAAGGATATGGCCTTCATCCATAGCCTTTACAAATCCTTAGTCTTTACAAATCCTTACTCTCCTGTATGGAAATCAGTTGTGTGTGTCAAACAAAACACACACACCATCATGCACCCTGGAAACAAAAATATATTTAAATTTCATATCAGCACACAAAGCTGAGGTAACACCTTGTCACTCAATATCAGGCTTCTCTCTGCTCATGAGACTCCAGTGTCTTCCATTCACATGGCAGAATTGCAACCTTGCCCTTAGCTGCCCTGCACAAAAGTGTACTCAAATTTCATGACTCATCAAGCTGGAATATTATGAGATTGGAATTGTATTAATTTAATTCGTTTCAGAAGCTTATAAATATTTATTTTCAGTGAAAGCTAATACAACGTCTCTTACTGGAACTCTGTGCAGTATAAGCAAGCTTCTTAATATCCACGTCAGCATCCAAGCTCTAATCTTTCCATCTGAAGAGCTCTAGATCTGTATCAGCTATTGGAATGCTGTCCCATTATCAGCTGTAGCTGGGCCCAGTATGATTGCTGCTTGTTTTTCTAATTACTATATATATTATATATAAATTACTGGAATTTATGGAAGTAGTACTCATCAATCATGGAGATAAAGATGGGCAAATGATTAGCAGCCCTTTAAAGCTGGGAAGTGGCACAGGAGCATTGCTGGAATGATTTGTGCAGAGGGCCCAGTGCTGTCCTGAGGGATGTCTACAGGCTGGAGAAATGGGCTGACAGGAACCTGGCGGAGCTCCGCAAGGGGAAGGGCCGAGTCCCACTGCAGGAGGGGCAAACCCTGGCACTGGGACAGGCCAGGGACCAACCCGCTGGGAAGCAGCTCTCCAGGACAGGTCCAGGGGGTTCCTGGTGGACACCAAGTTGAACCCTTGTTTCCAGCAATTGAACAAAGAAGGCAAACAGCACCTCGGGCTGGGTGAGGCAGAGCATCAGCAGCAGGTCAGGGGAGGTGATCCTTCACTCTGTCCTGCTCAGAGACACCTGTTGCCCACAGAAGCTGTGGATGCCCCACCCCTGGAAATGTTCAATGCCAGGTTGGATGGGGCTTTGAGCAACCTGGTCTAGTGGAAAATGTTCCTGCCCATGGCAGAGCAGCTGGAACTACATCATCTTTAAGATCCCTTCCAGCCCAAAGCATTCCATGATTCTGTGGTACCTGGAGTGCTGCATCTTGTTCTGGGATTGCCAGGATGAGAGAGACACAGACCTAACAGAGGGAGACCTGTGACAGGGCACAAAGATGGATGAGGTGTTAGAGCATTTGTCATGGGTGAGAAGTTGAGACACCTGGGCATATTCAACTTGGAGAGAGCTCAGAAAGAAATTCCTCACACAAGGACTAGAAGACAGACCTTTCTCAGTGGTGCCCAGTGACAGAACAAGAGACAAAGGACACAAGTGAGGACAGGAAATCTCATTCAAACAAAAGAAAACAATGTTTTACTCTGAGGGTGGTCACACAAGGGAGCAGGTTGCTCAGAAAGGTGGGATCTCCATCCAAGATACTCAAAACCTGATGGGAGACGGCCCTGATCTCACTGCCCCTGCTCTAAGCAGAGGGTTGGCCCAGACAGAGGTGCCCTCCTGCCTTGGTCCATCTGTGGGGCTGGTTAGATCAGCCACAGCTCAACCCCAGCACAGGCTGAAGACTTGAGCCAGCTCAGAACAAAGGCTAGGGGAAAGTCCATGCTGGTTTATTTGGACAAAACCAGTTCAGTCTGTATGAACCAGCTGTCACCCACTGTTGTATTTCAACATTCTTCAGCTGGCAGTCTTACTGTGTTACCCTGTGTACGTATTTGCTTTGGAGGAGTCAGCCCGACTGTGTGGGCTGGTTATCTTGCTTGGTTTAGTCCTGAGAGACATTCTCTTAAGCAGTTGCAGTGGGAGTTCAAGTAAAATTACTCTTTTTCAGATTTCTGATTGCTTTGATCCAACACCCTGTTTTTCATAGGCAATTACACCACCAGGTGGTTCAAAGGAGCCTAGAAGGCAAGCATGGGATAATGTGTTACTAAAGACATTACAGTTAAATTGCAGTTAGCAAAACCTAAAAATATTGGTTCCTTAAGTTTTTGTAATGGGAAGACATCAGTATGGGAGTAATTAATTCTTTTTCTGTAGTGTTTTTTTCCTTCAGCTCTATGGGCTGCTGGTCTAGGAGTTCCTTCTCTGACTGTCCTTCAAAGTACATCCTCTTCAGCTGGCAGTATCTCCCACACTGTTCCTTTTCAGTTCTGCAGGGGCATGCTGAGAACTGAGGATCCAGCAGCTCCAGCCATCTGATCTCCTGACACACTCCCTAGGTCTTGTGCAACTAGAAAACAGTCAGGATGGTGCTGGCCATCAGCTGTCACTGCCTAGAACAAGCATCTTCCCTCCCACCACTACAGCCAGTGGCAGTGGTATTCTGTTTGTTTTGGCAAGAGGATGAGTTTGTGTGCTCAACAGCACCCACAGTTCCTTTTCCACTTCACGAACAGCTTCAGGAGTTGGGGGTATATCACTTCAGCTGCTTATTTTTGCTAAGCTTTCAGTCCTATCCCTCCTTCTTGCATAGGGTGTCTTGCAGGTGGAGCCATTGCTAAAAAAAATTGCCACAGAGCTTGTTTGATATAGATTCATGAACTCTTTGCCTTTAGCTTTTATGAGCACAGAAATCCCTTCCTTATTACTACTCACTCTTCAACACCAGGAGTCAGTTGAGAGGATACATAACACAAATATTAATGCCCTTCCCTACATGATGTTTCAGTATTAAAATCACTTTCTTCCACAAACACTAAAGCCAAGTGCTGTCCCAATATGAAGGAGAGTTACTTGAAAAACCATGTAAACTGCTTCAATCTCTATCAGCTTACAACTAAAATCTAACTCCAAGTCTTCTGTGGACAGCATTTTTGAGAAATGAATATACAGTGCAGCTTGTCAACCTTGATTTCTCCAGGGCAATTGACTCTTCAGCTGTACAATTCTGAAGAACTGACTCTTCAGCAGAAGAAAGTGCGTTAACAAAATAAAATGCTTTTAGAGATCTCACAGTATAAATACTGGAGGCATCAGATATTCTCCATTTTTGGGAGTTTTTTTTAAGGAAAAAGAGGAAACGGGGGGAATCTGGAATATGCAAGAATCATGTTGTCACTGTGAAGCAAAATAAAAGATTATAACTATAATATTGTTCTTAGCTAAACTTCAAGACATGTATTTTTACGTCTCTCCCCCAGGAAATAGGTATGTATCACCAACACAGGCTATTTTTATGTGGACTGTACTCCTCCAAAATGTGCAAACCACTTCAAGTGCAACATGTTGCCTCTATCCTGCGACTCTAATACATAAATGTTAAAAAAAACAAATTGCACCTTGTCTTGCTTTGGGTTTCAGCTCACTGATGAACTTCCAGCTCAAGGCAGGGGCTGCCATACCCAGCGACACATTTTGGACCATGCCATCATTACTTTGACTCTTACCAGACCTTTTGTTCGACTTCTGATATCACACCAACAAAGAAGTGCACACAAGGCAGGGTTTGCCAAACTTTGAATGATAAGTAATGTTGAGCAGTGCAAAGCACAATTCATGTTAATATAATTAATGATTAAATTAAATGAAACATAATTGTGCTGAAAGCTTTTATTTGCTAATCTTGAAATAGGTTATTTGCTTATTCATGAGGATGTGAAATACTGAGTCACAATTGATGTGCAGACGAGCTACGCTGTATATTGGAATATGCAGGTAGGGTTTTATTATTCAGTGTGTGATGTAAGCACTTCGGAAAGGCAGAAAAAAAACATACCTGAATTTTAGCAGTTCAGAACACAGGGTAACACAATAGTAGATGAATATAACAAGTAACAGGATGTTTAAAGGTCATAACAGTAGGATGACACTGGATTACAGAATATCCTTGATGTATCTGAAATTGTTGCAAGAGTTCGTTATAGCTTTGTTAAAGAAAGACAATGTTATTCCCACTTGCTTTTCAAAATCTGTTGAAACTATCACAGCAGCATTTGGCACGGTATTGTCAAAATGAAAATGTTGAAAACACAATTTAAATATTTATGCAGAAACATGAGTCACAGCTGTACTACCTTGCAATAGAAACAGTGATAACATCAGCATGCGGGCAGCTCACTTACACACTGTAGATCAGTACTGCCAAACTAGTTTGCACTAAACGTGTGGTACTAAACACTTATGAGGAAAGACAGTAAGGTCTTTCATAATAAAATTTAAAAAATAAGTGGTGTAGCAATTCTTGTTTACAGATATTCCCTTAAGATTGTTTATAATATGAATTTCCACCTAAAAGTCAGGAAGTTCCAGCACCAAAGTTACACAGAGACCGAGTAATCCATATCCATTAAAGTATAATTAGTAATTTCTTTCTCTCAATGGGTATTTCATTTTGGACGCCGCCTAGACTTTGAAATGACTGATGTTCCATAATGAAGAAAATGGATGTAAGATCCATGGATCTCTTGTTTCTCTTTTATTTTGAAGTTAGAGGTTTTGTAGAGCATAAGACAGGGGACTGAAATTACACTGAGCCACGGCCTTTGCAGACACACCTCCAAGGTACCTCTCTCTCATTCTCTTCTGGCACTGTAAACAACACAGACATGTTCAGAAGGCTGCTAGCAGTTGGTTTATTATTTTGGGTTTGCTTATCTACTCCATCACTCTGTCTGGCCTTGGTGTCAGTGAAAACATTCGTGTTTCAGAGCAGGAACAAGGATCTGGGCTTTCTCCATCTGTCCCCTCACCCTGCTACTGTATTGACATAATGTGTGGCAGTCTTAGGGCATATGGAATGACACACAGATGCCAGGTAACATCCTGCTTTCAAAGCACGTTTTCAGACCATGTTGTAGGAGACAGAACTTCTGTACTACAGACGAATATGATTGTGCAGAAGTCATTTCTTGTTTACTTTAAGCTCTAGAAATACATTCTGAAACTACTGTTCATGCGATTGCGCATAAAATGATTGGTTCTGCTATCTAGTCTACAAGGCTTGCACGCACCCCTCAGCAAATGTGATTGGTGAAAAGTCTACTGCTTCACAGGTGTCTGTTATTTTAGTTCTCGCCTTGGTATTCTGTTTTTTAGCCTCTTCTTTCTTATTATAGCACAGTTTATGGTTTAGTAGCTTTGAGAAATTCTAGAGGGTCTGATAAGCAGACCTAGAGAGGGTTTGGCTGTAGCACATCATAGCTCAAACTCTTAAGATACATTGCTACACCATGTACTCCCTTTTCCACTTTTATCATGTATCCCTTCTCTTGCTGGACGTCTGTGCAGCTCCAGCCCAATAGAAAGAGGGATGAGCTAAACAAGAGTTCTGCCAAAGTCCACACATTGAATGTTTGTTGGGGTTCAGGGTAGTATCTTACGGATTTTTGACAGGTTTGGCTTACATCATGTCAAGAAAAGAGTAATTATTGCTTCTGGAAAACAGCATTTGGGAGAAAAAAAAAAAAAGTGTCTGATGCACTGCATTTGTATAAATTCAAACACTCCCTCTCTTTCCTAGGCTCAGTGCTGAAGCCAGGCCCACCCTGTAGGGCCTGGCTGGCAGAGCTGTGCTGCCCATGGCCAGAAGGATGCTCTGCTGGGTGGCTGACGTGGTGCCAGCACACCCCACACATAATGGCACTGCTGAGCTCTCATTGCCCACTTTGTGGGCATTGGGGTGGGGAATGATCTAAAACCTATGTATCAGCACCACAAAATTGCTCTACTGCTGTCTTGTTTCTCTGCATTTAGAAAGGCTTTTGCAGAGCTCCCCTTGGCATCTTGGGCCTGAACTAAACCAGGCTGTTATCAAAGCAATTTCAACAGCTGATTTTTCAGGGCAAGTCACATAATGCTTCTAATTTAAACAAATAAGAACAAATACAGTCTATTCAAAACTAATCTTTCTTCAGTGAAGACAAACTTCCAAACTGTACAAGAAAAGAATTAATGGTGAGAGTTTACAAAAGCCCCCAGTGACAGAATCCCTTCATTTTGGGTGTGTGCACAGGTAAGATCAATTGATTCCCCAGTCTCTGTTGTCCTTACACTGAGCTGGAGTAGCATCCCACATGGTAGAAATTTTCCAAAGAAAAAAAAAGATTTGTCACCACTGTCATTTTCTTACCAGAGCGGATGTTAAGGAAATACTGTTTGATCAGTCAGGTAACGACATTCCTGGCCCCATGTGTGGGGCTTATCATTTGGCAATGTGTATTTCCTACACAGAAGTCACTTGCATAGATATTTATTATGTTCATTTTCAACAAGCTTGTATTTGTTTTGCTTCTTTGACATTTTCATAATTTGCTAGTGCCACCTGGGTTAACATTCAGTTAATGCCACAAGTGACTTGAAATAGTAAATAATTGTGCAATTTATAAACTGCAAAGTAAACAAAACAAAACAGAACATGTCCACATGGTTATGGTAAGTTCTGCTTTGAATCTGAAGCTTTTGATTGATTAAAAATTTAAAGCACAAATTGTATTTTCTGAACAGAGGAGCTTTCTTAATCACATTTTGCCTTTGCTGAAAAGTACCATCTGTTTATAATTTAAGAAAAGACACTTGTTGACTGTGTTAATTTCTCAAGAAAGCTCAATTCATTTATAATTAAAGGCGTTCACTTGGCAGTTTGGTGAACAGAAGTCCTTTGTTTATTCACAAAGCTAGCCATGTGCAGGCAGCACACTGAGTCTTGCTCTCTTACCCGCGTGCATCACATACCCAAGCAGATTCTTCTGCCAATTAAATCTGGGCCGTCTTTTTGGGCAGAGGATGTGTGGTAAGATTACCCTTTGTGCCTGTATAGGTCCTTTTGGATGGATACAGTGGAGTGTTTAACACCATTGTCAGTGGGTGGGCAAACACCACTGGCTTTGTGTCAGTACCTGTGGCTGAATCTGTCAGGCAACAACCTGGCATCATCCTGGATCCCATTCACTCACCTTCCTTCATTCATCTCTCTTCATTCAGTGACTCTTTTGATATGGGCACACCCTGTTTAAATGACTCAAAATAAGACTAACAGCAGTGGGACCAGCAGCTGGCCCTAAACTTGTGCCCAGTGTGCACCACAAGCTGGTACTTTGGGAGAACTTCAGGATCTTTGAGGAATGATTTTGGACCTTCAAAGGCAGCAAGGCTCTGGGCTTGCAATAGGACTGAATAATTCACCTGGGGTTCTTTTGCTCAGGGCTGTCACTCTCAAAACAGCAGATGTAAACAGATAGATGTAGTCTGATCAAAGACCAAGTCCTTAACCAGGATGGCAGCCACAGGCAGCTCCCACTCAGCCATTCACATCATGTCAGCTTTGCCCAGGTGACATTTAGAAACCTGACAGCATCTTTGACAAAAATAAAACCCATTTAAAAATCCAGAGTACTGCAATTGCTCAGGTTTATCAAATTTATCAAATAAATTGTGTAAAAGAAGTGGACTTAAAGCACTACAAAAGTTTTAATTAAAATTTATTTCAGTGTGTAAAAGAAAACCATCAACTTTTATAATTAAATCTTGGCAAAAGGATTTTAATGAAAATGCCAGTGCGCAAATTGCATTAATTGTGTAAAGCTACTCAATATGGCTTTCTCTGCCGCTTTGCTGATAGAGTAGGAAGAAGGATGAAAACACTATGCCAAAACCTCTCTGCACAGGAGTGGTTATTAGTCACTGCAAATTCTTTTCTGTTTTATAGAATGCATTAGCTTAACTTTCAGAGGGAGGAAAGTAATATTCTCAGTGGTGAAAAACAGCTGGGTATCATTAATGGCTTGAAAGTGGAGGTGGTGCTTTCAGCACTTCCATTTCACTTCCTCCTCCCTTCTGCCTCCTTTACAGAGCCATAGCTTTATTTTCCCTGTTCTCACTTAACTGACTCCCAAGTACAGCTTTCTGGCAAAATGAAGCTGGATTTTTGGAGGTGTCCTTCTGTATCTTGTCAAGCAAGGCACTGGTGTGTAATGTTCAACAGATTTGCTTTTTCTCTGGGTTATGTTTCTTTTGTTGTTTGAACCACCTCACAAAAAATGTGAGAGAAGCTCTTCTACACCACAGGTGCTCAAACCCCCTCACTCCTGACTCCTTCCTCCACAAGTGGAGCTGAAATTCTGGTATCAAAAGGACAGACTTTTATTATGTTCCCTCTTTTTCCATCAATGACTCTTGCCTCCACTGTGGTGGCTGCAGCCCTCTGTGCATTCTGCTCTGGAGAGCCCTTGTTCTCCCCTTGCCCTGCCCAAAGCCACAGCTGGAGCAGAAGGCAGGCTGTGTGCTGCACATGCAAGGGAACATTTTCCTTCTCTTATCCCAAATCAGTTCGCCTTGCTTTCTGTGATCCATTGGCAGGAGGAAGGACAAATAAAATTTTTTTTTATGTGGCCTGGCCTTTCTCTTTACTACTTTTCTGTGCTTGTCTTTGCAGATAAAGAAATTTTGATGGTTTCTGAGAAATAAGAAAGAGAAAAGGCTCTGCCTTTTGCAGCAGCTGCTGCTTGTTGCTTTCCCCAGGAAGAAGTTGTTGTCAAGCAAGGAGGAATTTCTTTGGGGCAGTCCAACAGCAGAAGACCAGATTTTGCAGGGTTAGCTCCAGTCAGAGACAAAATGCCATCATTAAGGATATGTCTGGAAAAGGTCACAGAACAGAAGAACTGTCAGCCTGTGTCTATTTATTCCTTCCTATGGCCAGGATCCAGTGTTATCTGAATATTACTGTACCCAGTCTTGTATTAAAGATGAACTTCCCTGTTCACCCATACTCATTCACCTGATACATGCTTTTCCCCTGATTACTGCTCATTCCCTCGGCAATAGGAGACCCTGCTGCTCTTTGTTTTATGCATTAGGAAAAGCCCTGGTGGCACTCCTGGATGATCAATAAGTGAGTCACAGCCTGTGGCATTTAATTATTTACAGCTGGACCCCAAACAGGTTTCAGTGATACAGCTGTGGTTCTGTGGTGGAAGGTAAAGCTATTAATTAATAAACTGCTCATGCCACAAGGGATGGGGGTGGATGTTCTTCACTGCCACCAGTTCCTCTGTTACTGCCAACCTTTAACTGGTGGTGAGGAAAGTCATGAGGTCTCACCACTGCCCCAGGGACAGTGTATTACTAAATGAGGTAGGTGCATATCCCAAGGAACAAAGGCAGGATAAAGGGTTTATTCCCTTCCTCCAGCGGACTACAACTGGTCTCTCAGCCACTGATGTTTTGCTCTTCTACTTTCTCCTTCCCTAGGGATCACTTTTCCACTTAAGGGGATTACCCTTGTTAACTTTAACTGTTTTAATACGAGTTTCTCAGTGCTTAGAGTTCTGGATTAAAGGTATCAGTTGCAAGTATAGTTATGTATATATGTATGTATTTTATATTTTCTACTTTTCACCTCTTCTCAAGCTTCAAGGAGAAGAGAAATACAATTCTATTTTTCAGATCATGTAGTGTTTGTGTTGTTGGACTTGGCAGCGTGCTTATGTCCTCTAATTGGACTTTGGAAGACAGCTCTCAGATAGAAGGTCTGTTGGGTTTCAAGGGATTATCTTCTCTTTATGTATCTTTTCTTTTTCTCTGTGATGTAGTGTGAGTATGTCAGAATTATTCTACTTGAAGTTTATTATTTTTCCATTGCCTCCCTTTCTGAAGTGTTGAAAGAAAATCTTACAGTTATAGTGCTTCATACAGTTGTAATATGGAAAATAGGTGATTTTTGGTTTTGACTCTGTTAAAATTAAATGGTATTTACTGCTTTTTAGGATTTGATCTGTAACATGATGAATCATTGAAAAATTGTAGTTTGATATTTTTTTTCTGGTGGGGGTACAGAAAAGTGAATACAGCAGTTCCTTATTAGAATGCAAGAAGCTCACAAATTATTCTGAAATCAAAATGTGAGTAGGTGGATGAATACATAAACTCCTGGCAATTATTGTGCTTTCCAGACTGCATGGTGGGACTTGTATTATTTATATTCTGTCACAGATCTATTACCTACTAACAGTGATGAGCCATCAGCTCCAGATTACTTTTGAGCCAGTGTGCTTTTCCTTGCATGATCATTTTGGTTTCAAAATAACCTTCATTCTCTTCCTGCTGCTCCTGATGGGGCCAATGAGCAAAGCTTGTCTAAAATACCCCAATTGCAGTTAAAACCCCAGAATTTAATTGCTGGATAGAAAAAACTTTTGCTGAGAACATTTCTATTCCAAGCCCTGAATAGTCATTTAAAATCACCCAAGTGATGCTTACGTAACTCTTTCAGGGATAAATATTTTGTAGTGGGCTGTTGACAGGGTCTCTAAATGTCTTTGGGGTTTGCTCAAGTCTTTTTTGCTCATGAGTAACCGAGTTTACATCTGAGTAATTTCTTTGCTCATTTTCAAACACTGGAACCTCATTAGAGAAAGTGTGAATAAGTGAGGAAGTTTTGGGGATGTGGGCACATGCCTACGTTTTGACTGGGCCATGAATAGATCTAATGAAATGTTTACCCCAATAGTTACTAAGACTATGAATTGGGATCAAGACAGGATGCTTTCTCCTTATTTTCCTCAGTAGTAAGAGCAGTTTGCCAGTGCCCAAGAACATCTTTTTTCTCCTTCCCATAACTAAATGTGGTGGTTTGAAAGTAAACCAGGGCGAGAAATGGACCCCACACAAATACCTTGAGAGAGATTTCAGGTCAGCTTTACAGTATAATAGAATTACACTAAATGCAATGATACAGAAAAGCTGGCTTAAACCCACAGAGTCAGAGTACAGCCTGGCACCCTGTTGATCAGGGTGAGAGTGGAGGTCACAGTCCGATTAAGCAGTGGTTGCAGTCTTGGTGAAAGCAGTGGTCCTGTGGAAGGACTGGTCCTCCTGTGGAAGTTTGGGTCCTCCTCTGGATCTGTCCAGTAGCAGCTGTTCCAAGTTCCCAAAGCACCCAGATTATACATGGTCCGACTCAGGCAGGAAGGTTCAGTACCTCCCCCCGGGCAGGGACTGTCACAATGGAATGTGTCTGTGGCTACGATGATGTGCTGGAGATTCAGATCCTGCTCTGTGCTGCCTCTCCCGGGATCTGCTCCGGTGCCATCTTGGGCTTTTGCTGCGATCCTCTCCCAGCACAGCGAGGGGCTGCTCTTTGGAGAGCGGCTGTGCCTTCTCGCAGAGCTGCTCCGGCTCCACCTGCTCTGCACCACTGCAGATCTGCCGGCTTTGTCCAGGCCTCTCTACCCTCTCCTGCAGTGATCTGGAGATGGGATTCATTCCAGCTTTTCATCTTCCTCCTCCTCACTGGATTCTGCATCATCCATTGTGGTCAGCAGGCCAAAGGCCTACAAACTGAATCCTGACTCGAGCTGACAGAAGCCATGAGAAAGGTGACAGCTCTTCGTGAGAACAGAGTTCCACAGCAGTGAAAAACAACTTGATTTCCCTGAGAAAGAGCTCTAAGACTGTGGAGAACAACCTGCTTTCCCTGAGAAAGAACTCTAGGACTATGATAAACACTAGTCACCTGTAAAAACTGTTTTTACACCACTAGATAGAAAAATGAAAACTATCTCTCACAAAGAACTTTTCCTGCATGTACACATCGGGGGTTTGAGTGACCAATCAATACAGGGTAACAGCTTGTTACTGACCAACTGGGGATAGACAGGGGATGTTCTTTAAAAACCCTATAAAAAGAGATGCGCAAAAAAAACCAAGATTGATCCTTTTCTTTTTTGCACCATAAAGCATGTCCTGCTTCCTTCTTTATCGAGCGCCACAGCGACAATCCATATCCTCTTCCAGAGCACTAACACGAGGCTGGAGTTGCTCAGCTCCTTCCAGAACGTATTTCTGCAGTCGAGGCAGGATGATATCGCATACACGTTCCTCATGCAGCAGCTCGTCAATAAATTCATCCATGTGCATCAGCTCAAATTCCCCATTTCTGTTCTGACGTTTTATTTTCCGACAGTCATCGTGCAGTGGTTCCAGGTACTTGCAGCAGTCGATGGCAGTGCCTGTCAGCCTCAGGTGCAGCGCTCCAAGCACTCAGATGTACTTGAAGTCCTCGTTCGTTATGAACTCCACGATGATGCCCTTCTCGGGCTGGATCTGCAGCATCTCCAGCATCTGGCACAAGAAGGGCATGGGTTTAATGTTCCCTTCATAGACACCCCCCACGTACTTCAGCTCCATGGCCTTGTCCACCACCAGCTCAGCTGTGAGGCCAAAACACTCCTCCTTCCAGTACTTGGACTTGTAGATACAGGTGTGGATGATCTTGTCCACCAGGTCCTGTTGTTGAAANCACCACCAGCTTAGCTGTGAGGCCAAAACACTCCTCCTTCCAGTACTTGGACTTGTAGATACGGGTGTGGATGATCTTGTCCACCAGGTCCTGTTGTTGAAAACGCGGCCGGACCCCCAACTTTTAGTGATTTTCAGCTTTTATTTATTGGGTAGCAAAGGGGGGTCGTGGGTGCAGAGCAGGAGCAGTCCAGGTCAGTGCCGGGGTGCTGCGGAGCTGACGCTGGGTCCTGTTCTTGGGCAGGAGCTGGTCCCTCGATGTTCCTTCTGGAGCAGCATGGTGTGGGCTCACTCGGGCCCTCTTTTTATACAGTTTTTGGTACACTTTGGTTGGTCACTTTTTGGATGGTCACTTTTTTAAGATGCTGGTTGGTTCTTAAAAAAGTTCTATTCAGGCTGCCAGGCCCGCCCTTCTAGGGGGCCCGCCCAGGCTACTCAGGGGCGCAGGCAGTGCCAGCCCGGGGGGTGCCTCCTACTGAGGCTTGCATGCTCGCCCTTCCTCCAGGTGCTCTCCATCCAGGGTATTCAGGCAGGCTCGTTAGCCCAGGCTATTCAAAGGCAAGCAGTTTCATCTGCCCAGGGGTATGCACTCCACCCAGGCCACTCAGATGGGCAAGCTCACTCGCCCTTCCCCCAAAACTGCAATTACACTTTAAACACAGCAACAAACCTTTCCAACAGTACGTGCACTGTCAATATAACAATTATCTAACAATATTACTAATCAACAGTATAACAGTTTCTAACCTATTTTTAACACTGTGGGCGGTGCCATGGATGCTGTGTGTGTCCTTCACCGTGGGGTTGGCCATGGTGGGTGCTGGACAGCCCTGCTCACAGCAGCTCCAAACTCCACTCCCCTCTCCTGAGGGGCCACGCTGCCTTCTGCCTCCTCCTCCTCCTCCTCAGTCACTGTGCAGGCTGATCTGGCCTTGGGTTTCCTTCTCAGAACAGGGGCGACTGCTACCGGCTCAGGCTGTCCTGGCTCAGTGATGGTTTGTGTGGATGTGGTGCTGCAGAACTGCTGAAGTGATGGTTGCAGTCTTGTCAAAAGCAGTGGTGCTCTTGTGGAAGGTCTGGTCCTCCTCTGGATCTGTCCACTGGTGGCTGTTTTAAGTCCCCAGAGTGCCCAGATTATACATGGTCAAATCCAGGCAGGAAGGTTCAGTATCTCCCTCAGGGCAGGGAATTTCACAATGGAATGATGTAATCCTGTGAGTCACAGGATATGCTGGGGACTCCTTGATGGCCTAGGTGGTTACAGCTGCCCACCGGGGCCGTTGAGCCATTATGGGCCATTGGCAGAGATGAGCTCCTTGGGCTGGGTGTAGCTATCACAGCTGAATCAATGTGTGAAGACAAAGAAACGCTGCCCTGCCGCCGGGTTTGCCTCTTTCCCTTACCTGACACCCTGCTCGCAGCCTGGGGGGTCTGGTATGCCCTGGGCAGCTGCTGCAAACCACCCACCGTCAGGAGTTCATCAGGAAAAATGCAGTGGGGGTAGAAGCCACAGTTTGGTTACACCCCACGTTGTAACCCAGCACACTAAACAATAGATTAAGCGCAGAGAGTGGAAATAGAAGTAAGACTACCCACTGGAGGTTTCAGTGGCTCTGTTCCCAGAAAATCCTGTGCAGTGGCCACAGGCACAAGACTTGCTGTGTGGCTTTTGTGCAGCACTTGGGTCACTCCTGGCTGCCAAGACTGGGGAGCTGCTGAGCAGGGCTGACCCTGGTGGCACTACCCACTGCCTGGCACCAGTGTCCAGTCATCCTACAGGCTTCAGCAGGCTGAGGAGAGCAGGCTGGGGTGTGTCACTGGTAGGGGTACAGTACACTCCATCCCACCATTTGCTTCAGGTGTGTTGGCAAAGCAGAGTCGAGGGCTGCTGGTGGGAGGATGATGATGGTCCGGTGACTGAAATGAAGAAGAAGCTGTCAATCCCTCACCCCAGGCACCCTTTCTGCCTGACATGGACCTCCCACAACAGTGGTGCACACAGGATTTACCCTGCTCCTGCCCAAGCATGAGCCTCAAACAATGCTACAAATTCTGCATTTATTGGACAATAGTTCTATTCTTATATTACTTGCTCAGGGAAAATTTTTTCTTGTTGTCTTTGTAGTAGATGCAACTCAGAGTTTTACTCTGATTTTAAGAGGAAGAAAGTTATTGGCTTTTCAGCCTGGAGAAGAAAAGGATCAGGCAGACTTCAGTGTGGCATTCCAGTATCTTAAGTGGGCTTATGAAAAAGAGGGGGAGGAACTTTTTATATGGGGACAGAGCAACAGGACAAAGGGCAATGGTTTTACAGTGAGAAAAAGGCAGGTTTAGAGCAGATGTTAGGAAGAAATTCTTCACTGTGAGCGTGAAGAATCTGCTCCTCCTCTAACAAACTGGGTGCAATTACTAGTAAATCCCTAAAACATGCTACTGGAACCGGGATGCAGGGTAGGATGAAGAAACCATAAACCATACATATCTTGAACAGATTTCAGTACCTTTGTAAACTCCGTATAAATAATTAATTACCGAGCCCAGCACAACAGCTATTCTAATCCATGCCCCCCTACTGCAAAAACTACGTCTTAGGGACAATTCTGGAGCTATTTGTGCATAAGAAAATAGGCCTAGGGATGAGAAAGGTATTAAAACCTCAAAAAAGCTTAGGGACCAGAAACACATGAAGGCCTCCACATGAGGGACATTATGAATCCAATCAACATGGCTAGTGACTGCTTTATCCCACTACAGGGTAAGCACAACCAAAATACAATCAGTACAGGTTTTTTCCACTTTCTCATGCCACACATTGGATGCCAAAACATGTATTTGCCCTGGTTTAGGGCAAATTTGAGAGAAATACCTCTAAAGGGGTTCCTATAGAAAGAGGATTCAAGCGGCCCCTCCTCCAACTGGCTTGGGAAAGTATTTCCTTGGAGAAAAGTGGAAAAAACCTGTTTATTTAACAGGCAAAGCACTCACCAGCACAATGAACAGTATTAAACAATAAAACCTCCTGCCGCTCTGAAGAGATGACACTCTCAGCAAGTCCCTTCGAGGGCCGTGGCTCGGCTGGCTCAGTCTTCTCTCAGTCCCTCCGGCGCTGGGAATGCCGCGGCCCAGGCCCGGCCCGGCGGGCCCCAGGTGCGAGCTGCTGCTGCTCTTCTGGGTGTGCAGTCCAGAGCAGGTTTGAACAGGTCCAAAGAAAAAGAAAAACCACAGTCCAGGGAGCTTCTCTGCCTCAGCTAGCTAAAAACTAACTAAAAGCCAAGGAGAGCTCTGTCCCGCTGTCTGTCCATCTGCAGACAGCACAGTCCAGGAGGCGGAACGTGGAGCAGTGAGTGCAGCTTCTGAAAACAAACTCGGGGCTGCTTCTCTCCCCGCCTTCGCTCTTGGAACCAGTCTCAAAGGTGCACAGCTTGTTATCCAGCACAACAGAACAGACGACTGGGGATACAAGCATCATATAGCACCATATAGCACCATACAGCCAACCCAGGGGAGTGAGGGACTGGCACAGGTGGCCCAGAGAAGCTGTGGGTGCCACATCCCTGACGTGTCCAAGGCTGGGGCCCTGGGCAGCCTGGGATAGTGATTGGCATCTCTGCCCGGGGCTGGGGAGTTGGAAGTGGATGACCTTTAAGGCCCCTTCCAACCTAAACCATTCTATGATTCCATGACTTTAAATTCTACCAGATATATCAAAGATTTCCTGACAATTTATAAGCTCCTTTCCTTCAGCACTGAAACATTGATGCATCTTTTCTATGGAATGAAGCTGGAGTTTAAAGCAGAGGCATCTGTTTGTTGGTATCTGCTACTGCAGAAATTTGAAATTTGAAATCTATTTGAAATTTGATTTTGCAACTAAACAAAACTATTGATGCCAGTTGAAAGCTTAAGAACCTCATTAAAAAGCCTATAAAGGAATAGTTTATCAGTATTTTATTTATAATTTAATAATGATTTAAGATAAATATCTGTAAATCAAAGATGTCTAGTCAGTACTTTTGTTGTATTTAATCTTGTGCTTTTCCCATCTTTTAGCTGAAGGACAGGAAAGGATTTTAGTTTCCCCTGACAGTGCATTTTTTCTTTAAGGACAGGCAAATGAAAAAAAGAAGAAAATAATACCCAGGAAAAAGTGCTGGATGTAATAGCTCTGATCCAGGGAAATGTCTTCATTCAGAAAAGGATTTTAACTGTATTTTAACATTATCATCAGCTTCAGTGAGAAAGAAGTAGGCGTGTGTTTCCAGAATAAAAAATCAGCTTTGAAGAATTTGCATGTTTAGTCCTTCTCCCCAGGAGGGACAGGAGGTCTGAGTTCCTTGATGAATGAGAACAATGAATATGCAGATCCAGTACAGCAGCCTCTTCAGTCACTTCAGGAGACCTGGTAAAAACAGACAGATCAAATGGAAGTAGGGGAAATCTCAGTGTGTATCTCACACCACTGGCTCTTTGAAATACAGAGGGCCTGAAGCAAAGTGAAACCAGTAAATGTAAGGACAGGATAGGAAAACTGGAGTAAGAATTTTTCAGGGAAAAAAAGAAAAAGAAGTTTGAAAAAGTAATAAATATTTCATTGCCTTAAATTCTGAAAGGAGTTTAATCAATAATGGGAAAGGTACCAAAAATTTCTGTATCTCAGTATTGATTTTTATGCTATATTTATCCTTTGAAAGGCACAAGCAGGTCATTACTGAATCAGATAGAAGAACCCTGAAAAGCTGAGGACTTTCATCACCCTCAAAAGCTATATATTTGTCACTCAAGATCACAGTGAACATTTATTTTTGGAAAACCATTAGTTCCCCATAGTATGTAAGGGAGAACAGTCCCAGCTGTCAGATAACAAGCCTGATGTTTCTGTTGCTGTCTGTGAGGGTTCATACATCATCCTTTATGTTTGAAAAGAAGATTATTTTTCTAGCCTAACAAATAATTTATTAATTTACTTTGGCTTTTCAGTTAATCATTACCCAGCATTGCATCATTAGCAGATTTGTGACCCTCTTTATGGCAATTTTATGTAAAACCTGTGGCATTTACATGTTGGACTTTGTATAAATAAACTCTGGACTAACCAGAGGCTCTGTAAAAGAAAACTAATACTGTCCCGATGGCTAAAAATTTCCCCCTCCCCTGAGACTTGACAAGCTCTGCATTTGTGTGAGGGTTTTCAGGGTTTGGACTCTTCACTCCTGGGTTTCCCACATGGATCCTCCTGCCAAAGGACAATGTGCAGCCCTGTTGTAGCAGCAGTAGCCAAAATGCCTGTTATGCAATGTTTATTTTACAACTTCTCTATATTAGCTCGCCAACCAGCCTTCTGTTTAATTACAGTTTAAACTTAAATGCTTTAAAAAACCCAAACAACTCTATCCCTTTTTCAGTACCTCATTTCAGTGCCCTCTCTGCTTTTTGAGTACTTTTTCTTAGCCCTTTTTTTTTCTTCTATTGCTTCATGAGGAAGACAATACTTTCTTTGAATATTAAACATACAGTAGGACATAAAGAACAAGGAAATCTCCAAGTTAAGCCTTCTATCTCCTTATGTTTTACAACTTCATTTCAGTTTTCCCTCTAATAGCCTACCAGGATCATGATAAACTGCTCCAGATAACCCTTGTCCCTCAACAGAGATCAAATGATTGTGTTTGGGTAAAAACGAGCAATTGTTTAGGGAATGATAAATTGACACCATGACAGTTCATAATAAATTTCCTAGAAAAGCTGACTGTGAATGAGGTTAAGGGGAATGTGCTGTGAAGGGCTGAGCAGCACCGCAGTGGGTCAGACCCCTAACTCTGCTTGGCTGTACCTGGTGAGGCACCAGCCAACAGCTCCCCCTGGATCCTGTGAATAAAGCAAGACTAAACTGGCTAAATTAATTCTGTGTTATTTTGGGGAGTTGTGAAGATCAGAAAAAAAGAAAATAAATAAAACCCCAATGCCTCAAAACCCCTTCCCCCATTGGTTCTTCTTTTTTGGAGGTAAAAGATGATCAGGATGTTAAAAATAGCACGGTGTCTATAATTTATTCAGTTGTTTTTATTTCAGGTTTTGCTGCCCCAGTTAATAGATATGGTATTCAGGCTTTCTTTGAAAAAAATAATTTCAAACTTTCCCTGCAGATAGGGATTATTTGACAAGGGCTTTGTGCTGAGTGTCTGCTTTAATAGTTCTGTGAGCTGCAGTAAAAGAGAGTTACAGTGAACCTGAAACTCAACCCCAGCATCTTTCATATTCTTCCAGTGTCTAATGTCTGTAATTTACATAGAATCTGCTCTGAAGATTTTTTTCTCTTTGTGAAAAAAAATGCTTCTTTTGCTCTTTTAATCAGACAACTGCTGCCTCTTGTATTATTGACAGGTTTTGCCAGACAAAGGGGAAAATTTAGGTTGTACAGTTCCATTTCTTCTCAATTTTGAAAGATGTGATTATTTCTGTTGATTTTTTCTAATGATTATAGGTCTTCAAGTAGAGAGCTTTGAACGGTAATTTTTCCTGTCAGGATGAAAGAGGGAATAAATGGACTTGCAGGTATTTGGTATTTACATTGATGCCATTCAGCCTTGCTCTAAATGTCTTGTCATTATGTTTACAAGATAAAGTAACCTCTGTGTTTTGGCACCAAATTTTGCTGCCTTTCTTAATGTACACAGTCCAAGCTGTCAAAACAAATTACAAATAGAATGAAGAGGAAACACTGAAATGTTAGAAGTGGACAAAAAACTATTTTTCTTATTGAAAGGAGAACTGAGCACATGAACCAAAGAGACTTTTTCCATTAATACTCTTCCCTGAATTTCCATTATTGAAAAGGTGCTTTAGCGCTGAAAATCAGAACTTGCATTAAAATTAGAGCTGGTTTATTCCATATTTTCCTGTTAAATAAAATTGGTTTCTATAAATAAATAGACCTGCGTGTTCCAGGCTAATACCTTTTTACTCTGTGTTGTAATCTCTGCAAGTGCTGCAGTTCAGATATTCCAGGAATGCACATGGAACATTGACTGCTGGACACTGTGCTTATTGCATTCTCATAAATATTCCTGTAAAGCATGTTAAACTCATGCACTAATAAAGTAATAGTTCAATTGGGGCTGCTCTACACAGGCTCAGTCCCAGCAATTTCACAGCTGTTTTTGGTTGAGTTGATGCATATCCAATGTGGGGGATAACTCAATTTGAATGGACTGAAGGCAAACATCTTTTACCTTGCTCTTCTGTATTTATTAAGACTTTCCATTTACCTATTTTGATTCATGAAAAATGGTAATGACCAGCTAGGCATGTTTTATCTGTCCACAGAGAGGGTCATGTTTTCTTTTACCTCAGTACATTAATAATGGTAATTTGTTTGTTTCTAGTTTTGATGTAGGAAAGGATGTTTTTCCTTTATTTTCAGGCTTGTATTATGTATACTGAACCTTTTCTTTAACCAGTTAACACATGTAAATCATAAGGAACTGGACTTGGATGATCCTTGTAGGTCCCTTCCAACTCAGGATATTCCATGAGTCTGTAATTCTATAAAGTAGTTAATTCACATTATATTGGCATTCATTAAAGTGGATTTTTCTAATTACACCTAGAAGTTGATGTAGATATTTTTAACCATGAGCTATGGCTTGTTCACAGTGATTTCCTTCAGCAGCTGTGCAATAGCTTGTACTGAGATGGAGATTGTACAGTATTAATTTTGCTGTACAGGACTGATCAGGAAAGCAGTGATGGTGTTTTCTGGCAGGGTGCCCAGTGTCACGGCTGGGGTCACACCAGGGGTGTGACAGGTTTGGGTTCAGCTCCTGCTGTGTGACTCTGGGCCAGTGCAGTGTTTGTTCCTGTGGTTCACCCCTTCCAGTGGGGCAGCAGCAACACTCTGCTGCTGGGAATGTGTTGGCTTCAGTGCTGTCCTCTTGAAGGTCAGCTGCTTACCTGCTCAAAAATAGCTTCCTTCCCTTGTTTTGTTAGGAAAGTAACTATTTCATTATCCCAGCTCAGGATTAATGGAACTGTTTGATGAGTCTGGCTGGGAGAGAGGGAAAGGAAAGCTTTCCAAAATGCTCTTGGCTTGTGGTTTATCTCAGCTTTAACAAGTGACACAGCAGCACGCTGCTGACCTCCAGAGAAGGGTGCTGAGCATGTTTGTACTTGGTAATTTTACTGCATCTAGCAAAGGACTGATGATCAGCATGTTTGCTCAGCACAGGGGCTGTGCACGTGGCTCTTCATGAAACTCAGTGAAACTGACCACTAAGCCCCTAGAAAGATAAGACGTCACCCTGAGAGCCCCATACCTACAGATACAGTGCCTGTCTCTGAATCTAAATTTATTCCATACAGTGATATGATCAAGGTGCACTTTGTCATATTCAAGGAATTTACCCTTGTAATGTGTGGTTTTGCCAGGATTTGGAATGGAAAGCTTTGGCTGAGTGACAGCCTCGGTGTTACAAGCCAATATTGGTAACTGCCTTCGCAGTGGCCGGGCGTGGCTCACAGATTAATGCCCACTGCAGTCTCAGATGCTGGGAACACAAACAATAGACACATTATAAACGCCGGAAGTCAATTCCCAGAAGGCAAAATGTTGATTTCTCTGCAGTTAGAACTGAACAAGAAGTTAAGAAGTGCAGTTGCTGTATCCTTCTTTACCTGATTTTCAGGCTGTTACACTAACATCGCAATGATCACGTTTCTCTAGGCACTCACACCACCCTTCACCAATTTTCCCAGGCCATTCTGGCTTATTTGGATGCAGGATCAAGTGTTTGGGCACAAGTAGAAGTGCTGATTGGTTTTAGACACCTTCAGAAGCTGGGGGATGCTGCAGAGCAGACTGTATGAATTCACCTCTGGGGCTTCAATTCCTTTAAATGACTTTGTCCAGGTAAATCTCTGGACTCTTGCAATTCAAGATATCTTTTACTGATAGTTACTTAGGTGCTGCACCTTACTGTGGACGCTGACATGTCAGTGGCAATTGGTTCAAAACTGCACTAGGGGAAATTTAGACTGGGTATTAGGAAGCATTTCTCTACTGAAAGGGTGGTCAAAACCTGGACCAGGATTCCTGGAGAGGTGGTGGATGCCCCAGGGCTGTCAGTGTTTCACAGGCGTTTGGAAAATGCCCAAAACAATGTGCTTTAACCTGGTCAGCTCTGAGGTGGTCAATTCAGTGTATGCAAGGGACCAGCCCCTCTGGGACCTGCTCCAAGCTAATAATGCAGTAAACTGGATTATTTTATATTTGCATACACACACATCTAAACTCCCAAACACCCTGCTAGCAGGGCGGGTAAAAATCAGGTAAAACTATCAGTATCTTTTTATCAGATGAAAAGAAAACCAAGACAGATGTGAGTACCTGAGGCAGCTGTTTTTCCCCTGGCGGGTCCGAGCCCGGGCCGGCCGGTGGGAGTTCTCCCGGCGCTCCTCGCCTGGGAGTGCGGGCGGCGTGAGATACGAGCTGAGATAACAGCGAAAAAGGAGCAGAACGACTTCCCTGGCTAACTCAACAGGGTTTATTAGCCCCGAAGGTCAGGGACCAGAAAAGCCCCGAGGGAAGAAATCTGGGGGTTTTAAGGCCCAAGGGTAGCTGTGTCTGAGGGTCAAGTGTCCAGTAATTTTCAGGCAAGAAGGAGGATCAGGGGGAAGTTACAAATGCTCATCCAAACAGGAATAACGGGGTATGAATACACTAGCTAGGAGCCTGTAAGTGTACAAACTAAAAGGAACTTTTGGGAACAAAGGGAAAAAAGGCAGAGAGCCACTCAGCCAAGGGATGGGGGAAACTACATATTATCTTCCTTCCAGGGCTCCCAGACTTGGTGCTCCAGGGATACAACAAGTATTGTGGTTCATGTCATGGATACTCCCTTTGTAAGGAACTTTTTTCTTTGTTAAATTCAATGATTCAACTGCAGTGGAACAACACAACAGCAATTGCAAAACTCTGTATATTGAAAAGCAAGAAACAAAAGAAAAAATTACCTTGGAGAGGCCTGTGCATCACACCAATGTAAATTGAGACTAATTCATATTGGGTTTGCTTTCAAAATCTGACAGGGATGATAAAACTGATGGATGCAGAGCAGGTTTTAGCTGCTCCCATGCCCACAGAGCTGGAGATCTTGCCTCCTACTCCTCCCATTTCTCCTCCTGGGGGGAACAGGGCACTGTTTCAGTACTCAAGTAATACTGTTGTTCTTTGTAGGGAATGTCTGAAATCTTGGAAAAGGGCTTTGGGATTAACCTGTCAGAAATCCTGAACTACTGCAGTGTGGGAATAAATGTGACCTGGAGACCAAGAAGTTTGTCTTGAAGGAATATTAGATTTTACCAGCATCTTCTCCTGTCAAAGCTGATGAGCAAAACCAAGTCATATAAATTTAGTGCTACTAGTGCACCTTTCAGAATTAGTGCAGCACATCTGGCAGCCTTACCTTTAAAAAAAAAAAAAAAAAAAAAAAAAAAAAAAAAAAAAAAAGAAGGAAAGGAGAAAGAAAAAAACCAGTAAGGTTTTCAGTGAAGGTGTGACATTTAGAGCCGTAATCTAGATTATATCTCTCCGTACAGCACATGAAGGGGCTTAATCTGCTGCAGACTTTTCATTCCTGATATTTGAAATGGTGGCAAACGGAACATACTACTTGTTAGAATGTTTATGTTGGTGCATTCCAGAGAATCATCCCTGAGCTAATGAACTGCATTGTGCTGTGCACCCCCTGGAGTAGGAAAGAAAAGAGGAAATCAGAGAGAAAATTAGGCTGTTTAATTGCTATTTATTTATTACAAAATAATGTTGAAAGTATAATTTATATTTTATCTGACCCTTTTTCATGGCTTTTGGGAAGAGGGCAGTAAGGGCACAGTGAGAATAATGGCAAACTTGGTGATCAAGTGCCCTCTCAGCATGTTTGCAGGTGACACCAAGCTGAGTGATGCAGGTGACACACCTGAAGGACAGGAGAGCATCCAGAGGGCCCTGGACAAGCCTGAGAAGTGGGACCATGGCAATCTCATGCAGTTTAACAAGACCAGGTGCTGCACGTGGCCTGGGCAACCCCAGGCAGCAGCACAGACTGGGAGAGGAGCTCATGGAGGGCAGTGCTGCAGAGAAGGATTTGGGGGTGCTGCTGCATGAGACGCTGGCCTCGAGCCGGCCATGGGCACTTGTAGCCCAGAAAATAAATGGTGTCCTGGGCTGTATCAGAGGGGTGGCCAGCAGGTCCAGGGAACTGATTCGTAAGACACACCTGGGAAAATAACCACTACTAGGAAAAGTTACTCCCAATGTTTTGAACACTGCATTTAATGTAAATAACTACACCAAGGTGACACTGTGCTGGTGGAATCCCAGCTAGCTCTGGTACTGGCAGTACCAAAATGCCCTTCCTGAGCCCACCAGCGGTCTCGGGAACCGCTGCAGTTCAGAGCTGCTCCTCTGCGGCTGTAGGGGTTGTGGTGTCGAGGTTTCGAGGCAAGAACTTGGAGAAGGCTCCCTCTTGTCCAGTTCCTCAGGTTCANTGCTCCTCTGCGGCTGTAGGGGTTGTGGTGTCGAGGTTTCGAGGCAAGAACTTGGAGAAGGCTCCCTCTTGTCCAGTTCCTCAGGTTCATTGGAGTCCCAAATGAGGACGAACATGGAGAGAGAGAGCAAAACCTGCAGTTTACATTTAAACCCCGGGGGGAGTTACAATTCTTTGCCAATCAGGTCACAGTAGGGAGGGGAGAAAGGAGGGACCCACGATCTAACACCCTATAGGAAGGGCATGGGGAGTGGGGAGGGACACTAAGACCAACGGGACACCGAGGCACAGGGAATTCTCTGGAATGAGGGGTAGGAGTCAGGTGAGATTGACATTATGTATATAAAGTAACAGGTGTGTCCAGGCAGTGACTGACAGCAGGACTAGGGAGGGGAGAACCCAGGGTGAAACCAAAACCCAGGGATAACAGGAACAAACCATGGGGAATGGGACCCACCACCACACCAAGGTACCAACATATCTTTCTCTTGATGTTCCTCACTATCACCTTACTCTTGTCACACCTGAATACCGAATATTATAAATAAAAATAGCAACTGGCTGTAGTTCTCCACAAGTTCTGTCACTAAACTCTTAAATCTGCACAGTTTCAAAAGGAGTAGTTCAGATTGGCTGCCCCAAAATCAGAGATAGAGAAGCAGATGCTCTGAGAAGTGACCAAGACTATGAGAGGAGCCCATGTTTGAGGGTGCTGGGATTTCTGAATCCTCATGGCACAGCACAAGTGTTGACTTCTTCCCATAAGAAAGTGGCATGGCAGGTGTATCACACACATCTAGGTCACACACGTGTGTGTCTGTCACAGGGCAGTGACCCGCAGGAGCCTGGAGAGGCCTTTGCCTACAGCCGGCAAAGGCAGGTGGAAAAATGTGATAGTTGAAAAAGAACACGACCTTATAATGGTCTGAACATCTGCAGAAGCTAGAAAACCCTGACAAGACAAAATTAGTATCTGGAAGACAGTAAGTTAGTCCTCTGGATATGGAAGAGGTCCCTCATTTGTCAGGGCAGAGATTTTCTTTCAAAATAGTTTCTTTTCTAAAACAAATTTGATGCCAGTAGAATTTGTGAGCTGGAAAAAGAGCAAAGTGGTTATCTTTCACTTCCAGTTTTAAGGAACAGCTTTGAAAACTACTGGGAAACATTTACACACTCTGCATTTATTGCTGCAATAAACTCGCTTTCATTTTTAAAGCCAAGCATCACCACGTGGGAATTCCACACACTTGGTGGTTTTTATAGCTCATGAAAACATCTGTATTTCCCTCCTTCATGCCGAGATGATTCGAGTCTCACCCAGAATACTTAAAGAGGGTAGCCATATTTAGTGTAACTCCCTGCTATTGCTGTGCTGCCGTGGGTATGATCCTCACACCGGATCCTGCACAGGTGGGAGCCCACAAGCACACCCAGCGAGGATGCCCCGGCAGCGGGGTGACACGGAGTCTCTCAGGGAGCAGCCCAGCCTCTCCCCTTCCCCTGCTGCTGGCACCTCTGCTTGTGTGCACTTGTGTTCTCCTCCAAAGGCTTCCTGGCCTCCTGGACAGGGCATGGTATCCACCCACCCTGATTCAGGAGTGCAGCTTGGATCCCCTTAACCTCATCTTCCATAGCCCCAGTAGCGTGGACATCCAGTCAATGCAGTAAGACAATCCCAGTTCATTCCCAGTGAGGGAGGGTTTATCTGGGGAGGGCACCAGGCCATGGCAGTGCTCAGAGACGGATGACCCAGGTGCCTGGAGTGAGTCTCAGCATAACCATTGATCTGGGCAGATCAGACAGACAAAAAGGCAGAATGACCATGGCTTCTCAGCCCCACACATGGAGAATACAGCTGGATTTGAAACAGTCAGCCTCTCATGAGAGAGAGCTGAATTCCTGCTAAGCATTTATTAAAAAAAAAAAAAAATAGACACCATAACAAATCAGAAATCCTAGGGCTTTGCACCTCAGCCTCACTGAAGGGGAAAAATCCAAAATTAGGAATTAACTAGCAACCTAGGAAAGAGCCAAGCAATAAAGCACATTGATGCAGTTAACTCATTCTTTTCTAGTATTACATTCAGAGAGCACTTTAAGTCCTACATAAACAGTGGCTCTTGCACTGGGATATAAATTGCATCAGCTGCCAATCCAGATGACCATCTCAGAATGCTTCAATAATGGTTATTTTTCATTACGTATCCTGCCTGCACACAGCTGTTCAACACTCAAGATTTAAATGTTCATAGTTCATCTGTTTGGATTTTTTCACTTCTAAGAGTCTATTCCTTTACAGAAGTGCCGCTGGAGAGAAGGTGATGCTCACCAGGTGAACATTGCACCAAGAACTGTTGTTAATTTTGAAAAATTTTGCTATCCATCAGATAACCTTGGTTAAGGAGCCATCAAATATATGGGGAGCCTCCTTGGCCAAAGTAGGATATGTTTCATCTTGGATTAGTAGTGAAAGGCAAGCAACTGGGAAAACATGACAGAACATTTAAAGGGCATGTGGTATCTTGTCTAGCAAGTTTAATAGTGCTGTAGTGGAAAACAAAAAGGATTTGGCTTTCACTCTTGAATCAGACCTCAGTTTTAACATCATGATACACAGACTGCTAGATCTATGTTGTACATGCAAATCACTAATCACATGATTGATTAAATAAAAAACTAAGTCCAACTTATATATTTTAAAAACCAAATCTATTTCAAATATCTCACTTTAGTGTACAACACAAGGTATGCAAATTTTGCTGGCAGTTGCTGTTTCACTGGAGGTAACAATTCCTACTACCAGCATTGGCTTGACTTTCTTAAAAGGGCACCAGGATCAAGGGAGCCAGTCTGCTTGTTTCATTGAAAAGAACATTAAAGCCTGCAGTAAGTTTCAAAATGACATGTGGGGCTTTTTTTAAGATTTGCTTTATTGATTCATAGAGTATTTATCCAGCTCTTTCTGTGTGACACAACACTGACCGGAGGTACCAGTGTTGTGAGGAAGAGTGTGAACGCACACGCAGCTCGTTACCTACTCACTGCAGCTTGGAAATTTTCAGAGGTTGGAGGATGATCATCAGGGACAGCTTCATGGTCACACAATATTATCGGTCCAAAAAAAAAAGTAAAAAGATAAAAGGATGTCTGTTTGGCTTATGAACAATCAGTTTTGAGATAAATGGAGGTTGGGGGAAATGTAAAATCAGTTACCTGGAACAGAAACCAAGCCATGAGGCTTCAGGATCTGTGGTGACGGAAGTCACCCAAGGCTCTCCACCACCACAGCTCTCACCATGAAGCAAAGCAAGGTATTTACAGAAACTTAATTAGAGGGAAGGATTCACAAGCTCTCATAACGCCCAAGTCCTTCCCTGCAAAGTTTTCTCAGACTCTGCTTACTCCCCTCACCCACCTGGGAAGTGTGTTTGACTGTCACTCTCCCCCTCCTTGCGGGTCAGGGGCTCCTCCACGTGGATCTGACTGTGGGCAGTCACACCAGGCACTCTCCAGCACACAGGGTATTGCCAAAAGCAAATTCTGTTTTGCAAAATCACTAGATTTAACTGAATGGCTCAAAAGTAGAGAGTGATAATTTGAGGTGAAATGAAATATAATCTCCCAAGCCTGAAATGTGCAAGACTGGTTCGGGATACTTTAGAACAATCCAGCAGAGAGCCACTGAACGTTTGGGATGAATATGTGAGCTATGACTATTCCATCACTGCAACCAGTGCCAGAATTTGGCACCAATTGCACAACACACTGTTGGGCTATACCAGTCTGGAATCAGAGTATCACATTCAAAGCTATGAAAACTCTCCACACTTAGCAGCTTTTTTCCTGAAGTATTCCATATTTTCCCTAAACTTCTTTTCCTAAAACTCTTCCAAAAAAATAAGAAGCCTTTAGTCAAAAGCAAAGCAGCACCTGCACTGCACATCTTTCATGCCCAGGCTTTGTGATTTAGTTTCTAAAGCAGTAATGGAACCATATTAACTTCATTTTTAAGCAAACCTGGCAAGAGAGATTTTGTTAACTTCAAGAAGGAAGAAGGAACAATGAATTTGTATCTTTAAAATGGAGCTTGAAAAAGCAGAAAATACGTGCAAGGTTATAAGTCTTGCCTATCTGGAAAATTACCTGCAGGTTTTTTTTGTTTTCATTTTTGCTGTTTGTTTAACTCAATACAAAGCCTCTTCTTTAACAACTTCATAAGGTTTCCATAAAAAATCAGGTAGCCCACTGAGTACGTAACACTTTGAGTCCAACACTTCAGACAAAATCAGGTATCAACCACCTCCTTCGAAAAAGTGAATTTACAGCCAGAGATGGTGCAATAAAGGATACACAGCACCTACCCATCACAGCATGGACTATCCTGACTGGAAGCAGCAGCACTAAATTCCAGGAATACTTACCAGACCACAGGACAAACTATCTCTCAAAGAGCCACAGGTTTAAGACATGGTTCACTGCTGCCAAAACCAAGTAATTCTGAGGAATTAATCAACCAGTTTTGTGCAATTCAGGCAGATCCACCTCCTCATGACTTCAGGGGAACAGCAAAAAATGGTGACCACTTATTCTTAGACTGGTGTCTTTCAGATCTGTATGGTCTCCATTAGCACAATATACTTTACAGGTATCTTAACTTTTGTATGTTTGTTTGGTTTTTTTTCCAAAATCAGTTTCAATTGCAATGATTTCGAAAGTGAAAAAAATCAAATGCTTAATTAAAATACAAACGTCTCCTGAAACTGTGATAAATTCATCTTAGCAAAAGGAATGGAAAATGAAATTCTTACCTATGTTTCCTGACTGAAGTGCAGCAGGTTTGTGAGCGGGAGGGCACTGAAGGACCTTCGGTGTGTGCGAACAGAACGCGGCAGGGGCACGGCTCCGGAGCTCCCGAGCTGTGGGGAGCTGATGCCATCAGCCCATGGAGAACACAGCCCTGGAAAGCGCCTGCACTCGGATTTGTGCACTTCCACCTCTCCACCCTCTCCCAGAGCAGTGCCTTTCCAGGAGGTTAAAGCAGCAGAGGGACTTGGGTGGTGCAGGCCCTCAGTACTGCTGATAAGCAGGGATGCAGGCCATCATCCAGGCTAGAGCCCAGAGGTGCTACAGCAGGTAAAGCCACTCCTTCAGTAACAACCTTCCACTGAAAGGCAAGGGAGAAGCGCTAAGGACAAGCTCACACTCTGAGCATGCTACGTCCTGTTTCTGCACCAGAAGCTGCACAGAGTATCCATCAGCTAAATGGGATTCCTGCTCATTCACATTCATGGGAACAGGATTTGGACCCCAGTTCAATATTCAGCAAATGCCTAATGATCACCAAAACAAAAACCCCCAAAGCCCTGAAACAAACTTGCTATAGGCTAGAGGTCCAAGTGGAATACCAGAAACAATCAGCCTATGAAGGCCAAAAAAAGCTGTACTTCTAAAATGTTTCCTACTACATACAAGAAAAAATGCAGGATGTGATGTTTGCTTAGTTTTATTAATTTATTTTTGCAGGAATCTGCAACTTGGAGTATGCACTTTCTGGAGGTACCATGCATGCATAGCCTCTGAATGCTTTTATACAATTTCATCTCTTAGTAATAAGTTCATTCACAGCATACACAAATCTAGAATGTAGACACCATATATACAGGATTAAACAAGATCGTGTCTTCTTTTTTTAATGAAAAAAATTTAACAGGGTTTCACACAGCAGGAAGTATGGATTAGATACACTGGTGCCACCATAAATAAATAAGTTTCCAGAACACGGATTTTTAAAATTGGTTTCAAAGATACTGGAAATCCAGGATTATAATATTGCATTACCTCCATTGACTTCTGATTATTCCAAGAAAAATATTTGCATTTATGGACATATACAGCAATGAAAGCCCCAACTAAAGAAATGTGGCAAAACTCAGTCATGTCTGGGTTCATGTAAGATTGACTTTTTGAAACAAAAACAAATGCAGCTGCACACAGAGACAGTACTGACTGTGAGATGTGATATCTGTGCATGTCTTCCTTTCTTGTGGGATTTGGAGTCGCTGCAGTACAGAGCACATCAATTCTGTGGTACCAAATTGGCTGTTGAATTGTTTATGTCCAACCATCCACTTCTCATCAGGATAGTCATGTTCACATTCTAGGGTACACCACTGGATTTTAAAAGAACTATCATCCTGATGACAAGCTTGTTTTTAACATACTTAATATTCTCACATTCTTTTTTAAAACATTCTTTATTGGTTTTATTTTGTCCCCATTTCAACTCAAGTATTTCTATTTCAGTTTCAAGGGATTTTACAATCAATATTAAATGTAGAAGTATTTAGGAATTGAAAAAGTATTTAGAAATTGAAGTGAGAGATGTATAGCTGGGAGAGATAAAGTAACTGACATAAAAGTTGGGTTTCTTTTTTAAAAAAAACATGATTCAGTAGCATATCATAATCAGAAAGTACTGAGACCAGCTCTTTTAAGAATTATTACACCTTTTCACCACACCTCCCATTTTTCAAGGGAAACACACACATACCACAGACACACAGATACACAGTTCAATCTGATCTAAGACTACATTTTACAAAGTACTTCCTTTTGCTTGACTTCCCACCCCCTTCCTCTTCACCCAAAAAAGACTAATAATTACATCAAATTAAAAGTAGATCCAAAGTTCAGGATTTCTTTTGGTTTACTATGTTCAGAATAATTTTCCACAAGCCGCACTCTAAATAAACTTTTAAAGAACTACAGTAGTATCCTATAATTAAAGGGAATTCATCTTAATAGCACAGTAAATATAAAATAAGCTTTATAAAATTTCAATGAACAGTGAGATCATTTTGAATTTTGAATAACTGAATGTCCAAGTCAGTTACAAACTCTACCAATCTAGTAGCATGGTTGCGGGAAAGCTCAGTCATTAAGGAAAAAAGAAAACACAAGTAGTGCATTAATTCAACACAACAGCATCAGCATCCCAACATTCTCTCTCTCTCACACACACACACGTTTTATACAATACAGTGCATTTTGTTGCCCGCTGACATTAGGGTTTTATGTGCATTCAATAAATATTCCATAAACCAATCTTTTTGGTATAATCTACAATTCAGTTGGGGTTTGAATGGCATCACCTGCTTTCAGAAGGAAAATGGATCTTCCAATATTCAAAATACAATTACATTCTAACAAGCTAGAAATATTCAAGCACCATGTCAAGTCTTTACTATTAACTTTCAGTTTGGGCATTTACAAGTAAAAGAACACAACAGAAGGGTGTGGTGGTTTTCTTTGTTTGTTTGTACAAGCAACAAATGAGAGTAATTGAAAGAAACAAGTAAAACCATTGGTACAAAGGACTTATTTTTCAATTTAACGGCATTCACTCTTCCAGTAAGTATCGTGCTGAGGTGGCAGCCTTCCTTCTCCTCTGGTGAAGCTGGGACTAAGATTTGCAAGTCTCCATGTAAGGTTATTGCAGTTCAGGACATTTTTGGACTGAAGGCATATTTGCACCTCCTCCTTTGAAAGTAGCATCTATTCTGTCTGAAAATAGCACAACTGTATTTTTGCATGACACCCCTACTCTCATTTGCTGTCACTTCAGTTGCTATCTTTTTTGTAATTCCAGCAAAAACAAATGCTTCTAGAACTTCACCAGAAGTACAAAGGAACAGAAAATTGAAATAATACAATAGCAAAGGCATCAGGATAGAAAAGCCATGACATTACTGGTATTGTTTGGAGTCATTTGTTACACAGCTGATAACAGCAATGCTTCTGCTCATCTGTTTTCAACTTCTCAGTTTTGTCAAACTGTCCACTGACAGGCACAAAATTAATACCTGGCTTTTAATTTCAGCTGACAGTAATTGACAGTAACTTTCTTACCCCCTTTCACATGTGATGAGCTCCCCTCACAGCAGTGTAAATCACTAGGAAGGAAGGAAAACTATCTCTGATGCCTTTGACTTTGTTTTGCTCATTAGTGGTGCACACTGATTGCTGGAGATCTCTTAGCTTACTTAAAATTATCCTGAAGATTTAGTTAGTGCAAGAACATATTGAAAAATGCCAGATAAAATATTGGTTCCTCATCTAAGATCAACAGCTCGGTTCTTACTGTTGTCTTTACAAACTGTGGGGAGAGAAGACACCAGATTGAGCAATGCAGTCAAGATGAGTTTTTCTGCACCCACCCCTTGCAAATGCTGCTTTATTTTAAATATGAATTCAGACATGATTGTTCTACCACAGCTTAGCATGTTATCACACATTCAGTGAACTGTGGTAATTGACAATATGGATGTGGCTGCCATGAGCTAAGAACAGCTTAAAATGAAGTAGTTTAGAACTCTCATGGTGAAGTTAATAGCAAATTTTGCTTTACCAAGTCAATTACCATAATTCAGCTGAAGTGCTTGGCTGCATCTCTGAATTGTGATGAAGTTATACCATAAAAACTCAAATGCACTGTACCAGCCTCTGACCAGTACACCGAACACCCTGCTCAGTCACACAGTTGTGTCACAGAATCATTCAGCTGCCCAAACCCAAGTTCAATCTCAAAGTATCGAGTGCTTTATTCCAGCAGCCTGAAGCATTCAGACAGATTGAACATCATCTTTAGAATACAGTGTATCATAGGCAGATAAGTACCAGTAGGATTTTCAATTGCAAGTCTTGTGTTTTTTAACCTATGACAAATATTTCCTGACCAAAACAGAAAGAATGCAGTGTGTAATTCTTCAGGATCTGGCATCTGCTATTTTGTACAGGCTGGTTTATTAATAATGTGCAAACAAACCTTTATTGAAGAGCTGACTAATTATTTTTCAGCTAACTTTGATCTGGGGCACAAAGTACCTTCTGTGCTGTAAACACCACGAATTCTTCACAAATTGGAAGCTGAAAAGGCCTAAGGAACTGGCTACAAACTCTTCTCAAACACAACCATGGCTGAGCCCAAGTCTTCCAAACGGAATTTGGAGTAGCCTGTGTTTGGCATACGTCACTGTGCTGCTGCACAGCACAGGCTCAGAAGGTTGTATAGAAAAGCATCCTTTGAGCTTGGAAACACGACGGCCCAATGAAAGCATGCAGCAGGATTTTCATCCGCAACGTGGTAGAATTCATTCTCGGTTTATTACCAGTGTTGACACAGCCACGTGAGCACTGTACAAGCAAACAGGATTGTAAAAAATTTCCTCTGATTACACTCTCTGTAACACTCACACGGTTCCTCATTTAGTCACCTAAGGTCACTATTTCAAACAGCAATTTTTTGTAGACATAAGTTACCCTGAAAAAAAGCAGCAAGTACAAATACCCTTCTCCTTGTTTTTTTATACATTGCAAAATTTATCATTGCATTTACCTGTCTTCTTTTTCAGTAGCTTACAATCTAGAAGCACAGGGAGCCTTTGTTTTCCAGCTAGCTGTGGCCAGGTTAAGTCAGCTCTGGCTCTTCAGTTTTTCTGGTTAACACTTCACACCATTACTAAGAGTCCTATAATTTTCTTTTAAAAAACAGTAGTTTTGGGTTGGTTGTTTTTAGAGCCACTAAGCAGTAACTATAACCACAGGAATAAACACCAGTAGTTACTCGCTTTCCTGCATACATTCTTCTCAAAATTAATCCTTTTACATTTTCAGGTTTTGTTTTCTGCTTTGCTCACTACAGTGGGAAGGAATTTAACCCTTAATTTATTTATTTTCTAGTGCAGCAGAAGCAGAAACATCCTAACACATTACTCCCACCCCTTGCAATATGAAGACTGTTGACTGGCAAAGGCCGGGCAGATGGACTGAAAGGTTCCCCATGTTTCCTTCTCTTACAGCTGTTGGCTTGAGAGCCTGTGTTCAACCCAGCACAGCCCCTTCCTGAATTTCAGGTGTATCGTGGCATTTCACACTGTTCACAGCGATTTAGTGCTGGGTGATTTAGAAAGGTGCAGCTACCACAATTCCATGGGGCCCCTTCGAAGTCTTCATCTCTTGGCTGAGTCCGTGAAGTCTGTTTGGAGCTGTTTTGATGCTCTAAAGAAAAGCCAGAAGAAAACATTTTATTTCAGAAGAGAAGGATTAATAGTCAAGACCACACTACTGGAAGGTCACCTAATTAAACATATCTTAAAATGAACATGGAAACCTTTTCCTAAAGCACTTCTAATTCAGTTTGTGAAATCTGAATATTTAAACTATTTCACTTCTGTAAAGAGTCACTTAACTGTAACACCTTAAAATCAAGAAGAGCACTCACCACTGTTAGGTCACTGATACTGTTAAAGTTCTAATAGCTTAAAACATACAAGTTTGTTACTGGCACTGCAGCACCATGCTGTTAAGGTTTACACACAGCAGTCTATTTCCAAATATTTAACTGCAATAACCCTGCTTCACCTGAAGGGGAAAACTACTTCTAACTTAGTTGCTTCAAGCAGTCTGACAAAAGACATTATTTCTAGCATTAATTCAGGCTGAAAAATAATACAATCTAAAAATAAAATGACAGGCCTATTTCAAAACAAGACAATTCTTCCTGATGCCTTTGAAGTAGGGATATGTGTATGTGAATCAGCATTTAAGTCTATTTTCACTCGTAAAATCAGTATGTATGCAAATCACACATTAGGCCTTAACCTACAGAAACACTCACTTTTCCATGTCTCCTGACACCACCTCAACACCTCATGTTATGTACTGTAAGTAAGGAATACTCCCAGGATGTGGAAACACATCAAGTTAGAAAATGTTAGTATTTATTAACATTAACACATACCTAGAAGGTATGGATGGGATACCCAACTGCTAAAGATCTGTGAACTCAGGTCTAACAAAGGCCTGCAATTTGTTACTGCACACAAGTAATTTGCAATTGCTGCCCCACCTGCTAAGAGATGCAGCAGACTGCTGATGACAACCCTAGTGCAAATAGTACTTTAGTCTTCAGAGACAAACAAAGGAAATACAAGTACCCTCTTTGCTTGGATGCAGTCTCCAGACCAGAAGCTGCACAGTCACATCAGCAGTGCTTGACCTCAACAAATTCCTGGTAAGCCAGGCAGTGTGGGCACTGGACTGCGTTCCATTGACTGGCCAGATGGCAGCACAGAGCACACCCTTGTCTGCCCACACCCGTCTGTCTGCCCACGCTTTCAACAGCTCAATATTAAACAATATTTATTATTTAAGAAAAAAAAATGATGCCTCCATGTCAAAATCCAAGCTCTGAAGTACAGCATCCCTACAACAGATCTCTAATAAGCTGGCAGACAAAACCTGGAAGCTGGTTGAACAAATCTTTACAAGGCACTATCTTCCTAACTGCCAAATAAAATAACTTATTTCACCTGAGTTTTGCACATTATTTTGCTTTGAAATAATACATTGAATATGGCAGTAATAAAGAGACCATCTTCAAGCACGACGAAGTTAACAATTCCTTAATCAACCACATGATCACTGCAATTTAAGGGGGCCCCAGCCAAGCAGCTGCCTGCACACCATGGCTCACCTGATGCTACTGCTTTTCTGGACACTACCACCTAATGCAGGGAACTCCTCCCAGTATTATCTTTCCTTTGAGCCACAAGCAGCAGTTCTAGGCCTTCTCCTTCTTTTAAATTTCCACACAGTAATTATTTTATTACACTGAGGGGTAAAACACTTGCTTCAAAAGAGGGGGAAAATTTCCTAATATGAATTCAAAATTCACCTATGAAAACCTTTGTAGAGTGTTACCAGCAACCAGAACTCATTTACAAACTTTGGAGTGTCAGAGAGACTGCAGGATTACTGATTCAGAAGAGCTACTTCTTTTCCCCTAACAAGTGCAGTACATGCTTGCTACAGCAAGAGAAGACACAGTATTATAAATCTTATCACACAACATTTTCAAGGAAAGGTCTCTGTTTTTTCTGTATCAGAGCATAGGATCCCACATGGGCTATTTCAGTTCTTTCTTCTAACAGGGAATAGCTGTTTATGATCAAGGTGGTATTAACAGAACATTCATTTGCAACAATCTGCCTGAGGAAAACAAGTTGTGGCCAGGATTACTGCACTTATAGAAAAATGTTCTGGTTTGAATTACAGAGAGAAAAGTTAAATAAGTAGAGCTGCTTCCTGTCACCACAGGGATTGTTTAAAAAAGAAAAAAAACTCGATGCAGATTTGGTGATGATGCCTGTTTGTTGACCTACCTTTCTTATATGGCTTTGGTGGCACAACAGGACCAGGCTCTATGTTATCATAGAAGTTACATGTGGCTTTCGGATCAAAGTTTCCTGTCAGAAAAGAAAAAAGTGTAACCTGAAGGTTATGTAAATGCCTATGCTAGTGATATGAACATCCAAAGGCTTCTTATTTTATACATCTTTTTATTATGACATTATATCTTAGCTTTTTCACAAGTTTTGTCACACACTTTCAGTTTTCTGTCAATCATAGTAATTTTTAGCAGGGCAATCCCATATTGAAAAATCAACTCCAGCTCAACATTTTGTATTGCTGTGAAAACATGTGAAATGTATGTCTTCCTACAGGATACTTCCTTGTTAAAAAAGGACTGTGCATATCCTAATCTGTTTGATTCAATTTAAGACAAGTTTCTGTTGCAAAAAAAGACTTTTAAAAACCCTAGTAAATTTCTGTTTGCCAGCCTCTTGGTTGCAATTCGTTGTTCAGTTCTGTATTACTTGGCCACAGCCTTGGTCAGCAAAAGGTTAAAAATTTTAAGTAACAGATCTTCACAAAGGAGTCATTTTTTTTAACATGCTATTGACAAAGTCATTTTTTGTCACCACTTTCTTGCTAATGGAATTTAACTTGGCCAACAGAAGTATTAGCAAGTCAAGTTCATTAGGTTGCAACTGAAAAAAACACTTATCTTTTAGAGGTAAGTTGTCATTACTAATATAAATTGAACTCTAAAAACTCCAAATATTCACTTGTAAGCACATGCCATATTAGAACCATAGGATCATTTAGGCTGGAAAGGACCTCAAAGGTCATGGAGTCCAACCACTACTCCAGCACTGCCAAGTCAATCACTAACCCACGTCCCCAGGTGCTGCGTCTGCCTCCAGGGATGGCAACTTCACCACTTCCCTATGCAGCCTGTTCCAATGCTTGACAACTCTTGCCCTGAAGATTTTTTCCCTAATATCCAATCTAAACCTGCTCTCCTGCAACTTGAGGCTGTTTCCTCTCATCTGCTACTTGTTACCTGGGAGAAGAGACTCTACCTCGCCACAGCCTCCTTTCACATAATTGTGAAGAGCAGTACGTCCCCCTGAGCCTCATTTTCTCCAGGCCAAGCACTCACAGCTGCCTCAGCCATTTCTCATGTGACTGACTTTCCAGACCCTTCCCCAGCTCTGCTGCCCTTCTCTGGACCCTCTCCAGCCCCTCAATGCCTTTCTTGTAGTGAGAGGCCCCAAACTGGACACAGGATTTGAGGTGTGGCCTCACCAGTGCTGAGTACAGGGGGACAGTCACTGCCCTGGTCCTGCTGCCACACTATTGCTGATCCAGGCCAGGTGCCTTTGGCCTTCCTGGCCCCCTGGGCACACCTGGCTCATGTTCAGCTGCTGTTGACCAGCATCCCCAGCTCCTTTTCCTCCAGGCACTTTTCCAGCCACTCCTCCCCCAGCCTGTAGCTCTGACTGGGGTTGTTATGACATTTGTTGAATCTCATAAAATGGACCCCGTCCCATTGATCCAACCTGTCCAGAGCCCTCTGCAGAGCTTTCCTAACCTCCAGCAGACTAACGTTTGTGACTATATCCAAATGATGTTTCTTAAAAAGTATCAATTCAATACCTCTAGATTGAAGGAGATCAACTTCTTTCAGTGTACAGTCAACATTTATCTGGAGTTGTCTGTTGAGGCTTCTCAATCTCGTCATTTCCTCAGGCTAGAAAGAAACATCCCAAAATAGTAATTGTGGGAAAGTCAGCATCTTATTTTAAATAGAAATAACATTGCTATATCTTTGTTAACAGCTTTATTACAAACTGAGTATAGATAAGGCACTGAAAGAAGCCCAACTGTCTGGCCCACTCTCCCTAACTCACTTGCCCTCAAAAACCTTCTACTGGCATGTGAGGAGGAAAACAGACAAATTATATAATATTGAAATTCGTTAGTAAGATGACAAAGCTGAGCTCAAGTTTATAAAGCCACACATGTGACTAAATTCTTTATAAATGGATGACTTGCTACCTGAGTTTGCATCAAGATAATCCAAAACAGAATACAAACTGCAGGCCACATTAACTATTACTTGCTTATAACTGAATGAGGTCAAAAGTTTATTCATTTGCACCAACCCAAGGAGCTCCAAGAAGTCAAAACTTTTAGCCCAGAATATTTAAATCATTCAATGATGAAAGATTGCAATTATTCTTAACAGCATAATCAGTTATTTAAGTGCATATATTTGCATATCATTAAGAACCCCAAAGTTACTGGAATGCAAAGCTTTCTTTATGCTAGCAGCATCAATCACTAACACATTTTTTCCTAGGATACATTCCAGCATCACAGTCATAAAATCACATAAAATATTTGAGGTTGCAAGGAACCTCTGGAGTTTATCTGGTCCAACTCCTCTGCAAAGCCTCCACCCAGACTTTGTGCCACTGATTGCCACACTCTTAGCCTGGCTGTTCGTCCAGTTTTCAATGAACCTAAGTGCTCATCCAACCCATATTTCATCAGCTTCTCTATTAAGATCTTACAGGAGACAATGCTGAAAGTCTTGTCAAAATCTACACAGACAACAACCACTGTCTAGGTTACCAGGACAGACTTTGCATCCTAGGAGTTTACCAAACTGGCCAAGCTTGGCTTCCCCTTGGTGAATCTATGACTACTGCTGACCACTGTCTTGTCCTTCATGTGCCTGGAAATGGTCAGCAGCATTAGCTGCTCAATCACTTTCCCAAGGATCGAGGTGAGGTTGACCAGCCTGTAGTTTCCTGGGTCCTCCCCTTCTTGAAGACAGCAGTGATTTTTGCTCTCCTTTAGCCTTGGGGGAATTTTCCCAAACACCATTAATCAACCAAAGATTATCTGGAGGGGCCTTGCAATGATACCTGCCAGCTCCATCAGCACTCAGGTGCATCTCATCCAGGATTATGACCTTGTGTATGACTGCTTTGCCTAAGCATTCCCTGACTTTATTCTCTTCCATTAAGGGTGTACCTTCCTTGCTTCATACTTTTCCCTGAAGGACTATAAAGACTGGACCAAGAAGTTCATTCAGTATCTCAAGTCTTTTCCATGTCCTACATAACCATGCCCCTCAACTTGCTGAGCCCACATTTTCACTGGTCTTACTGCTGTCACCTAGGTAGTAACAGAAGCCTTTATTTTGGTCTTTGAAATCCTGTGCCAGATTCAGCTCCATTTGGTCTCTGGCTTTCCTAACCTCATCCTGGCACACTCAGAGCCTCTGTACTTCTCCCAGGTACATCTTCGCCAAATGCTGCCCTGAAACAGGTGAGACATAGGACAGCCATAGTAGCTAGGCAGGCAAGAGCCCTTCTGTGCCTTCCAGCCTACCCCTGTCTGCATTGTTTGTAAGCTCAGTAAGTCTGAGCTGATTTGCTTAACAACTGCACACAGTGGAAGCTCTTTTTCAGCCAGACGAATTCCCTTATCAGAGCCACACACATGTTTGGGCTAGAGTCACTTGCAGGTGGAAGTCACACAGATAAGAAGAATCAACAAGGAAAATAGAGCTCCAACTATTTCAGGCAACACTGCCACTGAAAAGTTATTTGGCACATCCTGCACATACCAAATGAGACATACTGTCTATGAGAAGCAACTACTCAAACAACAAAATAGCTTTTTCAAAACAAAAGTTAAACCTTCCTGCATGAACACCAAGCTCTGTATGGCTAAGGTTTATTGAATAGACTTGGACATACTTTTATTGGTTGTTAAGAAACCAAGTATATTCAGTTCTGTAGTCCACAAAAGCACATGCATACAACTTTCTTAAGTTTTGTTGGGAACACTAAGATAACTGGACACATACCCATTTCATCAACAACAAGAATTGGCTTATAACAAGTCAAGTACTTAAAATAAAATGTCCCCAAAGACTGAAGATTTTATACTCAGAAGTATTTTTAAAAGTACTTCAGTTTCATCAAAACACAAAAAATAAATGTTTACGTTGAATTAAAATACTAACAAATTGCTTACTGTTGGAATTGCAGTTGTACAGCTGACTCTTCGAAGCCGCCTCTGCATCAGATCATGCTCCATACCATTGACTTCAGTCTTCAGGCGTTCAAGCTCCTCTTTCTCAAGCTTCAGTTCCTTTGCTAATCTCTCCATCCTTGCTCGTTGATGTAACAGCAAGGCTAATGTTTTACATAGAAGAAATAGTTACTAGCACATAAAAACCTGGAACACTGAATTCTTAACTTATGCGTAAGATTCATGAGTGACCTTTCTGGAAAAAAAAAAGGTGATCATAGACATGCAGCCAAATATCAGTGTGAAGATGCTTTCATGCCAAATGAACTACAATTTAGAACAAAGTTCTTCCAGAATAAAAACACATTTTACACAGTAACTTGAAGTTGTTATTACCATTTTGGTCAAAGCTTCTTTTTTTGCATTTGGTCTTTCTCGTCTCAAAAATACAAAGGCACCTGTACAAGGAGACAGCTTCTCAGGATGAAACAGCAACCTAGTTACACTAATACTCTACTGACAAAAAAAAAAAACAAAAAAAAAAACCAGAGGTAAGATCAGAAGGTAACACACTCTTCATACCTGCTGCTCAACAGCACCTGACACACCAGCCTTGAGACATTAGCCAAATGTCAGTCCCAAATTGTTTTTTTTCACTGCTATTACAAACTGTAGTATAACTTTTAAGTAATCTTAGCTTTTCAGGGAATATTGTAATCCTCAATACTGTAACTTCCCCAGGGTTCAGAGGTAAAATTATAGAGCTTTGACAAAACAAACTAGAGAATCCAGAAAATAAAAGTTGAGTCAGCTCAGGTGCTTCAGATCTTAATTTTACTACAGATCAATTTCTCCAACCTCTGTCTACTGTTAAGTCACTCCCTCATTTTCATAATGAAATTTATGACTCTCAGTCACACAAGCTGATGTTGGGCTCCCAGAGAACCAAAGAAAAGAATTTTCACTAGCTAGAAGATAATATTCAATTTCCTAAAGAAGAGCATTTCTCAGTCTTTCATCATGATGCAAAGCTGGTCAAGTCAGTGTGATGCTTAATCCTTTCTGATCAGGCTGGTTTTACCTGACTGAAGTCTGCTAAGACAGAGAAAAACAAGACATTTGATGTGGGTATTCAGACAAATATGCTGCTCATATAACAATGTTCCAGCAAACTGTTCAAAGTAAGGACTCTGTAGAACCTGCAAAATGCTACTTCATGAAAAGCCCCAACCAGAACTTGCCCTTTTCTTCACCGTGTCCAACAAAGGCAAAGGAAAAGCACATAACATCCAAGAATATTAACATATGAGCTAAAAAAGATTAGAAAAATAAGTAACAACATGACAACTTACTGCAAAAGCAGAACACCCCAACCTGTTAGAAGCAGGCATCAGCATTCTGCACAAAAATGTGGCACTTTAATTTGGATTTTGTATGGATTCACCAATTCATGGCCAAAGAATAAACACCAAAAAGCCTAGCCCAGAATAACATCAGGTGTTTTTACACTAAAGGCACCGGAATTATTGAACAGAACTGTTCTCTAGTTTTTCAAGTAGCGTAAGTCATGCAAGCAGAATTAAGGAAAAAAGTACAGATATCAGACTGAACGATTTTCCACTGTTGTTACCAAACCCTGTTTCTATGTGATTCCTTCAACTTAACATACTGTGACTACACATTATACTCTAGAACAACTCATCAAATATGACTCATATTACAAAGAAGCAAAGTACAGAAACCAGAATGAATTTCTGGTAACACTTTTTACAATGGCTCACATTCCAGCAAAAATTAAATAAACTTGTTCCCCAAATTAACTCTTTTCTAGGACTCCTTTGTGGTAGTAAAGAATAAAATGTTTGTTCTTCTACAATTTATTTCGATCAAGAGTTCAGAGTGCAGCAATAAAAAAAAAGCTCTTGGTAGGTATTGCCACAAATGCAAACATCCCAAAAAGCCTTTACTAATTAGTTTTATTTGGTTTGCTTTTCAGAGACACAAATCTAGTGGAAGGCACAAAGGCAAAAGCAGGTTTTACATTTCAGAACATGTTATTCACAGCTATGTGAAGCTACTTGTATTTTTCTCACATAAATGACAATCTCTACTGAAGCTGTAATAGTAACACTACCAAACAAAGCACAAGGCCTCAGTTACAGACCCACTGGCATTCATTTTTCCTAAAAAACTGGGTCTACAGAATTTCTAATTGTGTCTACGAGATAGAAAACAGCTTTGCTGATGAGTTACAAGAGCTCAAAATGCAGTAAGTGAAATAAGAAATCAAGAACTACAGAGCAGCACTATAAGATCTCATTTCAGCTCTCTGAAGTAAAAAAAAAAAAAGGCTAGAAGGAACAACAAAGGAATAGACTCTTCTTTCCAAACACAGATGCAAAAAATACCTGTTGGTTATCATTCTGTCATTACCCAAATGACTGGTTTGAATGTTTGCAGATTGATTCACTTGCTCAATTTTAAATGTTTCAAATCTGTACAGCAGATGACTCCAACAGAAGTAGTTTTCAGCTTAGGCTTAATTTCACCTTTTTTTTTCTTTACTGAATTACCAAATTCTTCATTTATATGTGGCATTAAAACTATATCTTATCCTTGTGCAGCAGAACACATATCCTAAAATTTGTCTGCCTATCTCTTCTTCCTTTTTGAAAACTCTAAGTGGAAGAAGTGAACTTTTGATTTAAGTTCTTCAAAATAATTATTTTATTACCTTTAAAAAAATATTTGTATTGACAAAGTTTTTTTAGCCGCATTCTTATCTCTCTCTCTCTTCTCTTTCATTTAATATTCCTCAATCTAAACCAAATGCAGAAGCCAGTGCTTCAGGTGTTCTAAAACACTTGTATACGGAATAAATACAAAACACTATAAAAATCCACATGTAAATTTATGACCCAGTTCTTCAATGCAGAATTGACAAAACTGACACACAGTATATGAACAAACTACTTCTCATTGTTAACTGCAGTGCTTTAAGAAAGTCCCCTAACATCAAAAGTATAGCAACATTAAGACTCTTAGAAATTCTTTATGTATTAGACTGAAATTTGGCAGTATTAAAAAAAAAATCAGAAAAAATGGTCTGATTTTTGACACAGTTTCCATTTTTCTCTGTATAGGTTCAAAAATTCTCACTAAGTAGCAAAATCAAGCTGAAAATGCATTTTACAACACCACAATTTGCAGGGTGAAACATTTACCTTGAGTGTAAGCATAGTCGTCTGATCCAGAACTAGAACTTCTCTGATACTTATGGCTTCCTTTTTCTCCTCCAGATCCTGGGATTACAGAAATAGGCTGAATAGGTTCTGGTGCTGCAGAACGCTCTTCTTGGTCCACTAAATTTAAAAGATTCTCAGTCGGTGCTCGACCTACTGTGATTTTAAAAATGGTTGGGTTTGGCTGAGATACCATTACCCGAGGAGACTGTGTTGGCGCACCTGCAGGTCCAGCTGGTTGAGTGTAGGTAATATATACTGGATTAACACTAAATGGAGGTTTGGGTTGTCCCGACATACCTCTGGATGGAGAGCTTGAAGGAGGAGTAGTGGCTGCATACAGCGGGTGCTGGTTTCGTTGAGATGGTTGATTACTTATTGGTGAAGGGCTTCTGTTCATTGCAGTCCCAGGTCTTTGCGGTGGCTCAACTGTAATTTCTATTTTATTCATGGAACCTTTGGATAAACTAGGTCCAGCAAAAGGAGGAAGGTACGATACAGAGTGACCACCTTGCTTTTGAAAAGTCTGGGATGCTTGCTGATATGGATGGGGTGGGACAGTGGAAGGACTAGGAGGCATGAAAACATGTGAACTCTGGTGACTCAACTGAGGAGGTTGAACTTGGTGTTGAGGAGAGCCGAAGGGAGAGGGACACTGGGATGCCGGTGGTGATCGAAAAGCCGACTGAGGGATCTGGGGTTGTTTTGGAGAATACTGAGAAGGTTGGTAGTTCTGTTGATGTGGATATACAGGTACAGGACGAGGAGTATAATGTGGAACTGGGCCCTGTGGCGATGAATGCCACTGTGTATTCTGAGGAGTCTGTCGTCCTGAAGAACTTTGAGATGTTTGTCTAATATAAATAGAGCCAGGAGTCCCATAAAGATTGCTTGGAATCTGTGGAAGAATTTGTAGAGCTCTGGGTACACTCTGTCCAGAGGGGAGGTTTTGTGATACTGTAACAGTAATGGGATTTGTACTGTACCGAGGTATGTGCATATACGTGGGAGGGCCTTGCATAGCAGACGTGTTCATTCCTGGTTGTATGGAAGATGGCTGTGGAGGTGGCTGTGGAGGAGGAGTAGCTGCATTTCTATTCTGGTCATTCATGAAAAATGGATTGTAACTAGGAGAAGCTGCCACAACGGCGGGAGCAGAATGTGGTTCTTGAACTAAGCAAATCAGCTGTTTACCTGCCGTGCGCTGCGGGTCAATGTGTCCATCGCTTGAGCTGTGTACCAGTGTACGACCACCATTAAGTTGAGCTCCATCCCCTGCATGATAGCTGGTATGAGGATGAATACCCAGATTAATGTGCAAAAGGCTATTTCTATTCATTCTGGTGTCATCAGGGCTGTGGTACTCCATATACAAATACTTGCTGCTCTCCTGTGCAAGGGCTCGACAACAGGCATCGAGGTTGTTGTTGTTCTAGGAGCAAGAAAAGACACCCATTACTGTCATAGAGCACAGGAAAGAGCCAGCACCCCGTGTTCAACATTCAGCTGAGGCCACAGCCAGGCCTAGCCTGGACACAACTAGGGGTAATGTTTGATACACAGGTACTGTGAAATAAGGATGATACTTGCTACACGGAATGCGAGTAACACATAGCTCACATTGCATCGGGCAAAATGCTCTGGTAACACCAGTTACACTATGACATATTAAAAAAAAAGCAAGTCCAGTTTTAGGAAAGCAATGGTTACAACTCTCTGCATGTTCTTCAAGGAACGAGTCTGTACAATTAACTATTTCAAGTAACAACACAAATAAAATTAAACTAGATCAAAATTGCCAACTCTGGAAAAACAAAACAAAAATGCAGATAACATTTCAATGTTTATCTGAGTGTTTACTGTTTTCATTTTATTGATAGAACAGTATTTAATACCTTAACAATGGAGTCAAAGTATTGCTTGAAGAAGTACTAGGGATTCCATAAAGAACATTACAATTCCAACCAAATTTAAACTGCCTTAAAGAATTTCAAGCTTAAGGCTAAAAAAGGTTTATTCATACATCAGTGACAAACCAAACAACCCTTTTAAATGTTTGATTTGTTCTGTGGTGCTGGCAGTTGAAACTATACAGACAATAAATTATGAATTAAATAATATAACGGGGAATTCCTTTTCTCTTCCTTCCTTCTCCACTCGTTTTAGCATAATGTAGTCTGTTAAAAGAAAAACACAAGTGATAGCTTTTCCAAATGAGTAAAATCACTAGAAAGCATTCCAGATGGTGGACTTCTTTTTCTCCCCACTTTATCATGTAACAGCCTCCATCAGCTGTGGTTCATATTTTCATTTAAATAGTAGCTAAAGAAAACAAATTTCACTTTAAGGTCAACTAAATCTGGCCCTTAGCACCCTAACTTTGTTAAAGATGACCCAAGAGTGGCACCTTCTGTGACAGAGAGCACCTCCTTCCACAGCAAGTTGTACATATTTACACATGCACATACACCCCTGCCTTCCTCAGTGTGCTAAAATTACCATTCTAAGGAACAGACATTAATAATGGCTGCACTTCTATTTTAAACACTACCACTATATAAATTTGTATGCATATATTACATATATACACATATTGCCTTGCAATACAATTTTCAACAGCCACTGGCTGAAAAGTCATGTTATTTTTCTTTTCTCATGGACTATACCTAGTCAGTCTTAATACCAGAGTGGAGATGACTTTCCCAAAATTTGATACGATTTCACTGTCAGATGAACTCACATATTCTGTATCTTCTCATATGAAGATTTACTACTAAACATGACAGAAGAGTCCAGCACTTAAATAGGAACAGCTCTCACTCTACAGACATTCTTCCCTGACAACCTCACTTCATGCTGAGCTCTCCTTCTAGACATCAGTGATCACTGGGAATATCCAGATGTATCACTAAAAATTTAAGACCAGAATATATGGGAACCAGACCTTGTAATAACAACCAGCACCACAATGCCAAGACAGCAGTCTCAAAAAAGTGAAGCACCACCATCAGCCACTTGCCATCTAAACAGAACGTCATGAACAGAACCTTCAGCTTCCCTAGCTCACTTGGCTGGGGTGCAGGTAAAGAGAACGTATACAGGACAGGCTCTGATCTGATTTCAACAGCATATGCGATATATTTGTCATTTCAAAGGACCCTCAATTTTTGACAGATCTAAAACTCCATACTGATTTAAATCTAGAGCATTTATTGCAAATGGTTATTGGAAACCAGCTCACACATCTTCAAAATACAAAGTGGGTTTGGAAACAAAACCTGTACTTAAAAACTTAGCAAGTATTTGCTGTGCAAAGTTAACTAGCTATCCAGAATGCCATATAATAGATACAGAACACCATACGCTTCTGCAGCACTATGGGTTCTTTAATTTTATCAGCTTAAAAATGTCTATGACAAATTCAGTTCATCAAGAGGATTGTGTACTTAACAGTACAGAAGCTATGACTGTAAGGATAAGTAAAGCTTTAAATTGAAGGAATTCCCGTGCTCTACATTTGTCTGAAAGCACTTAATTTTTATTTGTATGGTTTAGAAGACAAAATGCAAGAATTACAACCCCTTTTCTAAGTAAACCTACTCATCTGCCAGGGACGGGCAGGATGCAAGTACAGCTTTCCAACCTCAGCCATGGCCACACAAGGCCAAACCAGATCTTCCATGTTTCTGTTCCATTCCTGAATCTTCCCATTAACTGAAGGTATTCCCAGATGACCAGTACTTATTACATGTGGTAACTTATTATCACTTCCAATTTCTGATTTTAGATGAAGGCGGAAGGATGAAATGGAAAGGAAAAGGAGTGCAGGGAGAAGAACCACCACCTGACCTAGAAAGAGAAAAGTACAACTAAACCTCTGGAGAGCCATGAGAAAAAGATACCATGAAGAGGGAAAACTGTCAGATTGCTACCTAAGTCCAGCTCCTTATCTTGGAAGGAAGAGTGACTGTTTACTAAAATCTCCTCCAGTATATGTATGTTATTTATATAGCCATCATCAATTAACATCCCATTAGCCACTTTCTTTATTATCTGTATGCATACAGGCACGGGTCACACCGACAATGAAAAAACGTCAGTGCAAAATAACCTCCACAAAGACAAGTGAAGAAAGACAAAATTTTTGTACCTACAAGACAATACAGAAATGCAAGTAGTGGGGTCTTTTAACCTTTTAAAATAAAACCAGGAGAATGAAATCTATGCTCCACATGTACTACTAAAAAGGATTTTCATACTAAACTCATAGTTCATGCCAAAATAAAATACACAGACTCCTCACCATACCTGAAGCATGCACTGAGATACCACCCCTTCAGGTATCTCAGGGAAACGCTGCCGGAGATCATGGAGTACCTGCACGTCAAGCTGTTGGCTGCCCTGCGCCATGCCAGATGGATGATGTTCCAGATTACCAGAAAATGGAAGTCAACAGGCCTTCCAGTGATTGTGGTCTTCTGAGGCTTCTGGCATTTTCTGTAAGAAAGAAAACACAACCTTTTAAGCCATCACAACTTTTTGTTCTTCCCAAGCTGCTTGTGTAGAAAAACTACTGTAGTGCTTTTTTAACTACCAAGAGAGAAAAAAGCTTGAACGTAAAGGTGGGAATGATCATGCCTCAAATAGTAATATGAAAACATTTAACATACCACAGGTATGTCTATATGGCATTGCACTGGAATGTGCTAGTTCAGGTCTTTACCCAGTCCCATTGTGGCACCATGCATAACTTTAATTAGGGTGACCTGCATAAAATAGAACTGTTATATATTTACTCCCAGTGAAATTCTGAGCAGTCTGCAGAAAAGAATGAAGTTATCACCAAGTACAGATGTCTTATTTACAACATGCTAAAAATAATAGGCTGGAAAACTAAGTAGCACAATTATCCAAAAAATACTCCTCTCTTAATAGGGTTCAAACTCTTTTGTCTCTACATCAATACAAATCCAAGAAGTCAGAAGCAATTTTTGTGAAACTGAACAAGAATTAAACAGAATTTAAAGAGCCCTTTCCAGGATTAGATAAGCATCTACATAAGATTTTTGTGAAGTACCTGTTACATTCAAAAACCAAACCAAACAAAACCCCCTAAACCTCTTTCCATTTCAAAATGCTTGTATTCAACAACAAAAAGATTCTATCTGAACTTCAATATGCAAGGACTACTGGAAGGTAAATACAGTCTGAGTCAACGAACGCTTTTTGTGCTTGTAGCTCATGATCGCAGCAATAACCAAAAGGCAGCTGATATCTAAGTAAAGATTGACAAAAAACTTTGCATGAGGTGCTGCATAACACAGCCCCTGTTACACATCTGTCATTGCTAAGCTTCAAAAGCCTTTCCAACAGTACTGCTCAGTGGAATTCTTAACTGCAGAGAATGCACTGCTGTGTTCAAAAAGGAAATGAAAATCAGATACCAGCAGAGCTGGTGTTTAATAATATATTAGCTACCCAAAGTCCCAAGTTTAAATCATGCTTATCTTGACCTCAGTGGAACTGTGGGTGGCACATGGCAGACATATTACAGTGAGCTTCTCATTTGTTAGTTTAACTTCCAGCAGCACAACAGATCAGCAAACACACACATACCTCTAGGCACTAAAATTCCAACAGTTTTCTCTGAAAGTTTCTTCATTTTCATAGGCAAGAAAAGTAAAGTGTCAGATTTAGGGTAAAAAAAAAAAAAAAAAAGCTTTGGTTAAAGTTTAGGGTTAAAAAAAGCAGGAGTCCAGTCCAGTCCACGATGTGTGGCTCTGCATGTGAACAGCTCTCAGCTGCCATCAGCATTCACTGAACACGACCTGTGCTCACAGAAAGGGTCCCTCTCTGTCCCATCTCATATATTCCAGTACCCAGTATGACATCTGGCACATCACACACTTCTTCAAGATGAGACAAGTCTAAAGAACAGTGAGATATGTGAAGATATTTGAGATATGTGAGATACTATGTTGTTGTGACTTAAGAAATACTGCAATAAACTTATATTGTACCTCACAATTCATTTCTGTCCACTGCAGTAATGCTTTTTTTAAAAAGGAAATGGAGCTTCCACCAGAAAATGCCTACCTACACTCAAAATAGGGGGGTCTTTCATAAACCTAATTTTTTTTGTAAATGATAAACAAACATCATACTCTGAAAGGCAGAGCATCACAAGAATACTCAAAGAAAACCTGACAGGAATCAAGCTCTGTGTGTTTCTAGACAATTCTCCTTATCCCAGAAGGCAAAGGCTGAAATGCAGTAATGAAGGACTACCCTACCAGAAGAAATCGCAGTTAAAATCTCTGTGGAATAACAAGTGATGGCATCTGAAACAGAAGTTAATAATTATAAGAATTTCATTTGCACGGGCAAGAGTCTTTGCATCACTTTTCTCTTAAAATAGAAGTTTAAATGTCACATGGGTGACTGTGTAAATGTAACACATGGACTGAAGATCCATCATCAATACATTCAATGTTTTTCTACTACAGTTTTAAAATAATAGAAATTATTTTTTTGTTTTCTAATATTTCCCAAATATGCGTGGTGAGTAGAGGTATAACACAAAGTAACTGGCAGTTACTGGCCAACTATGAATTTTATCAGATTTCTAAACACAATGGGTAACAAATCTCCATTTTTATTTTGAGGAGTTGAGTTTCCAGCCTTTACAGCTATATAGATAGCTTTAAAAAGCCTACAAGAAACCCAAAGTAACTGTTGGGAAGCATGAACAAACACACAATCATTCTGAAGTCCTTGGATTACATAGCTAAGCTACTGTGGAAATTTTTTGTGGTTTTTTTTTTCCCCCCTCAGCCAATACCACAAAATTTACTACTGTCATCATGTACAAGCCCAGCCTTTTGTCCTACCTATTGTCCAGCATTTTGTTCAGCTTATTCTACTTGACCTGACTACAACTGACTGCACATTTTCCACTCTAAGCAGGCACAAACTGGCTGGAATACAATACCCACTTCCCATGTTGCTCCACAGCACACAGCACGCAGAGAACCAAGTTATTCACAGAGCCTAGGGCTTACAGCAAAGGCTACACAGCTGAGATGCTTAGACAAGAACTCCTGCTGAGCCACAACACGCTAGGAAAGCAATCCCTCAAAGACTTTCTTCCACAGCATTCACAGGCTAAGGGACACACGGAGGTGCCTTACATGACCAGCCTTGCAATTACTAAAAGTTCAGTGCATCAAACACCAACTCAAAGTCAAAATGAAAACAAGATGCTTCATCTGCAGCTTTCAGGAAGGAGTTGAGGATACCCAAACTCTAGATGAAAAGTATCTCATGAAGATGGAATAAATTAATAGTGCTTAAATACATGGCAGTTCTAATGGCAAAACCACAGCATATTGTCACAGAATTGGTCCTGCTGTGTTAACACAAAGAGCCGACCTTGGAAGCCACTCAGTGAATCTCAGGGATTATGCAAACCGTGACTCAAGTCCTAAATAAATACAATAATTTGCTTTTTCACACCTTTTACATGACCAAATGATATGTACATGAAAACAGTATCTTTACATTTAATCTTTTCCTTAAGCCATTTGTGTATATTACAAGTTAAGAAAACAACCAACAGTTCCATCAATCAAATGATGCCTCTTTTCTGAAAGAATAAATAAAAAAAGCAGAACTACTGCAGTCTTGATCCTCCTCAAGATCTGTTCAAATATGTAGAGAAGGAAATCTGTTCTGCTACTATCAGTTTTGAATCACTAAATCAATTAAAATGAAGACACCTAAATCACCAGGAATAAGATCCAACTGAAACTTAATTATGTCAATAAATACTAATTAACAGGACAGCCCCAAGATGAAAATGTATAAATTATGTACTGATGTTCACTTATACAACTACTATATATGGAACAATTAAGTACTTCCTGAGTGAATTTCCAGAAAACAGGCTACCTGGAAGACAGATTCTTAGGCCTTAACAATTTAAATTTAATTGTTAAGAGTTTTATAACAATAGTTCGGCACTGAAGTGTAAGAGGAAAAAAATCAAGAGGCAGAACAAAAAAAGAAAAAATCAGCTTCCAGAATCATAAATATACTGGAGTCAGAAGTGACCCACAAGGAATAGCAAAGTCCAGCTCCTTGCCCTGCACAGGACAGCCCCAAGAAGCATACTGTGCCTGAGAGCATTGTCCAAACACTTCCTGAACTCTATCAGGCTTGCTGCTGTGACCACTTCCCTGGGGAGCCTGCTTCAGTACACAGCCACTCTCAGGGTGAAGAACCTTCTCCCGATACCCAACCTAAACCTCCCCTGACTCACTTCAGGCCATTCCCTCGGGTCCTGTCACTGGTCACAGAGGAGAGATCAGTGCCTGCCCCTCCTCCTCCCGTCATGAGGAAGCTGTAACTGCAGCGAGGTCTCCCCTCCATCTCCTCCAGGCTCAGCAAGCCCAGTGCCCGCAGTTGCTCCTCCAGACCCTTCACCACCCTCACGGCCTCCTTGATAGTTACAATTCACATAAAACTGAACAGCTCTCTCCACCTTTCTTCCCACCCTCAGTCAAATCAACTGTACTAATTCGACCTGCTAAAACAATTTAAAAACCAAACCAAACACTTTTTACTAGTTTAACAAGCTTTCTCTGAACAATGCATACCCACTGAACATCATACCACTGCATAAAGGAAGATGAAAAGATAAAAAGGGGAAAGGGATACAGGACCAAGAACACCACACCATCTCCCTCTTTTCAGCACACGTCAGTCATCTGATCTGTTAAAGCCATAACAAGAAGACACGTTCACCTGAAGCAGATTTGTAATAAAAGCAAAAGCTGTTCTTGTACAAACAGCACTAAATCATGATGGGGATTTTGCCAAGTGCTGTCAATACTGGAGTTAGACAGAGGCCATGCTGGGGCACTGCAAGAAAGCTGCCTGTAAGATGAGCCCCAAAGCTTCCACCAGATACCAGGTCAGAACTGAAACTGCACTTCAAACTCTCCCTCACTTGCTCACCATCCAAGCAATACTAACACTGTCCTCTATGAAAACTCTTTCTGAAAACTGTGACAGACCAACTGATTACAGGCAGCAGCTCTTTATCACTGGAATGATTCCACCCCCTACATCTTTGCTGACACACTGGTTAAATGTTTCCAAAGGCCAGGATACTGTCCATATACTGCCTGCCAACACTAACACATGAGTAGACAAGAGACTAATTAGCTCAGAACAACATATTTAGAAAGCACTTTATTAGACTGAATATTAGTATCTTTGGGGTTTTAGCTACTACTGTCGTTTTAACAAATAAATATGATTTCAGCCATTACTGCATCATCACATCCCAATTCCACTTCTGTATTTCAGTACTCAGGTAGATGTTAAGGTGTATAATTATTGTGGTATTTCCTACAGTGACTGCAAACACACCGCAGAAAAGCTGTTGAAGAGCAACATTTTTGTAAATCAGCTTGTATAGAACCATGACATTTAAAGATAAAAATTCAAACTGAGTTGCTTCACACAAAGGATTAACTATGCAAAAATGTGGTTTTTAACATCCCATGCCACACATACCTATTATTTAATAGGCATCAATTATAGCCTTGTAAACATGCTGAGCATATGACCTGGCTGCAGATGCAATCATGTAATCCCACCTCTAATCCTTGAGTAACCTCTAGAACCACTGTTACCTTAAATTCAAAGGTGCCTGCCTGCAGTAGAAAATTACATTGGCTGTAATTGTTAAAACTCATCACAATCTATTAATTCCCATACTGAAAAAAAGACAACAGATTTCTACACTAAGTTTGCATTTGTTAAACCATTCAAATAAGCAAAAACAATTAACTCATCCCGCAAATATCAGAAGAGTTGCATCAATCCAGCTAAAACGTTGGATTGCTCTTGCAGCAAAGGCAGGCAAATGATTTTATGGTAATGTGACACCTCCACAAAGACTTGCTAGCAGAAGACCTTAAAATCTCAGAAATACAAGAAACTAAGGTGTTAACACAGTGCCAAGAGCAATTTTTTCTCACAACCATTTTCAGTCACACACTCACTGTATAAACAAGATATATGAGAAAACCCAAGAATTATTTTTCCCTTCAACTGTCCAGCTAAAATAAATTTTAGGATTATATAGAGCTAGGCACAACTTTCCCACCTCAGAAATCAGAAAGCCTACTTGCTAAGAGAAGTTTTCTTTATTTACAGGGTGATACATCCCACAGCTTTGGGACTGTATTGCTTCACACAGTAGGAATGACACAACAGAACTTAAAGACATTTTGTCAGTTCATACAGACTTATGAAGTTCAAAAAAACAAAAGCAGTCAACGTTTAAAGCCAAGCTCAGCATGCTGCTGACACTGTTCTGAATGACTGGCTATGTCAGTAAAACTACAGATTCATGGTTTGGTAAGCTGTCTTCTGATGAACAGTCATTCACTTGTGTAAAAGATCAAGATTCATAAACCCCCTGTATGGTAGGAAGGCAATGTGAAGCACAAAAAAGAGGTATACAGCAGAATGAAACTAAAAATAAAGCTGACAAGCTATCACTGTTGACCAATTGATCTCTTATGGTAAAGTTATACAAGCTCTCCTGACAATTTCATATCCCTGCCCATTTATCCATATAACAATTACCCACAAGTGTCATGTGATAGCCTAGAACAGCTCAGAGTACTGAAATGGAATGTAAATCATTAAAGTCAGCATGATTAGAATACTATCATCTCAGATGAAAAAGGAGTGTAGAGCAACAAAATCATTCCTTCACTTGTTTTGTTATTTTTTTTCCCAGCTTAAACTTAAGCAATGATCAGTTTTATCCATGTTTGAAACTCTTTCCACAGACTCCATAAATGAGTAATATTGCAATACAGTGTGGTGTGTCTTTATCATACAAAAGCAATATATAACTCTGAGGTAACAAATCTGGACAGAGGAAACCCATTTTTGGCAGAACAGTGACACTGCCTAGAAACATGACTCAAACATAAAAAGGCTTCACCTGTAACCTGTGCGCAAGCATGTTAATTACACAGTCTGTTACAAAAATTAAAAAAAAATCATTATCAATCACTGTTCCTTCTTAGACGTGTTTTGTGTGCTTTGGTATTTGCTTTGCTTTTCTCCCTTTAATTACACTCTGCCATGCTTATGGGCCATGAACATTGAAATGTAATAGTGTTTACTGTTACTCATTTACTGTTTTCTCTCTTCCATCTACATCACAGGATCATTAAGGTTGGAAAAGACTTGCAAGACCATCAAGTGTAACCTGTGACTGAATACCACCACGCCCACTAAACCGTATCACCAAGTGCCATGTCCGCTCATTTTCTGAGCACTTCCACGGATGGTGACTCCACCCTTCCCTGGGCAGCCTGTTCCCATGTTTAACCACTCTTCCAGCAAAGAAATTTTTCCCGATATCCCCCCTGAACTTCCACTGGCACAACTTGAGGCCAGTTCCCTTTGTTTCATCTCTACTTATCTGGGAGAAGAGACAGACCCCCACCTGGCTACAGCCTCCTTACAGGCAGGTGAAGTGAGCAATAACCTCATCCCTGAGGCCTCCTCCTCTCCAGGCTAAACTTGGCTCTCTCAGCTGCTCCTTAGGAGAACTGTGTTCCAAAACCTTCATCATCTCCACTGCCCTTCTCTGAACACGTCCCAACACCTCAATGTCCTTGCAATGAGGGATCCAAAACCTGTCTTTCCAAACTAAACATTTATAGAGAGACATTATTTATTCCATTGCTTTGGAAGCAAAAGGGGTGAAACTCATCCCTATCCCATAGACAAGTCAAATCTCCACAAAGTCGAATTTACTTTTACTACCTACATTACACCAGGAAATAGTAAAAACTGAATGACAGTGAGAAGACCAATTGACTGCAACAATGATACTCCTTTTAGCAAATAGCTAAGAGGTTCTTGGCCAGTAATTCCTCTACTAAGTCACAGCATGGTCTGGCTGGGATGAGACCTTCAAAGTCACCCCACTTCCAAAGCCCTGCTGAGGGGGCACTAGACCAGGTTGCTCAAAGCCCAGTCCAGCATGACCTGGAACACTGCTAACGATGGGGCATCACTTGTCTGAGCAGACTGTTCCAGTGTCTCACCACCCTCATCAAAAATTTCTTCCTTATGTCCAATCTAAACCTACTGTCTTTCCATGTAAAATCACTCATCCTTTCATGACAGACCTTGGTAAGAATTCTCCCCTAATCGTTCCTCTAAGTCTCTCGTCCACTGAGAGGCCACATCACATAGCAGTAAATACTCCAAAGGAACTGATGGCTCTCTCACTTCAGTGAGCAAGTAGAAGGAGCTCTCACTACAGAGGAAAGTTACAAAAGAGAGAGTTTCCAAGGCAGGAATGATGTTACTATGCCACAAACACCAGCTTCCAGAAGGGCCCTGCAGAACACAAGGCACAACTACAAGTTCAAATTCAAGTGAGTTTGTACAGGTCACAGATAATCCTGAGGTTACCACAAGTATCATGATTATACCCAAAGCTATAAAAACAAAGAACTGCCTTTCTTATGAGGACATATGATCTATGATTTCTGACTGAACATTTGTGAAATGAGGCTGTGGCTGGGAAAAATCCTGCAGGGAACAGTACACTGTCAGATTTTCTAATTCATCAACTTCTGTTGGCCCTGATGAAAGCAGTTTTATGATGATTCAAAAAGTTTGGTAGTGATATCCTATTCTGGGATATCAAAATGAGCCAGAAAGGATACAAGAAAATATGAAACTGAGTATATACTGTAAAGCATTGGAGAAGGTCTACTGTACATCCATGGATCATAAACTTCAGCTTTTTCTTCATTTTGAAGTACAGTCTGCTATCCCTATTTCCAAGTTTAGCAACTACTAGAAGCTGAGGTTTATACAAGAGAGAAGCTAAGCTACTGAAGTGCAAAAGTAGTGGACTATCGTTTCATACACCATCTGCTTGAGAAAATGAGCTTCCTTCTCAGAAGTTTGAGATTAACACTTCTCAAAGAAGCAATGTCTCCAAATATTGCTATGGACATTGAGTTATCTGCAGAGCACCAGTCTGAATCTTGACCAGCACAACAGGAATTCAGTATTGTTCCAGCCTGAGATGTTTAATAGCTCCTACACAAGGTGATCCTCAGCATTAACTCCTACTCCTACGTGACAAATTCACTGTTACGTACTGAATTTCACCATAAAACATTCGGAACAGGCTTTGTGCCTAATATATATTTACAAGTCAAAACATGAGTGTCTCCACAAGACACTTCTACAAAATGAAACACTGCAAGTACTTTTGCAGGACTTCAGATCAGTAGGAATTCACTAAAGCCAGAAGTTGCAAAAAGTCTCAAGACAGGAGCCATAATTTTAAAAAAAACAAACAACCAACCCACCAAATTTGGATTACTCACACTGAACTTGTACAATTTTGGTGTTACCTACACTCATAATTCAGCTGTTACACATTTCAATGGCTAGTCACAAAATTAGCCTAAATGTGTCCCTCACTTTTCTTCACCTTTTCACTTTGACTTGGATTTTTCCCTATTAAAAATGACTGCTCAAAACAAACAAATTGCTATCAATAAATCTGAAAGAGGCTCCATTTGCAGAGTAAAAGTAACATAACCACACAGACTCTCTAAGCCTGCAGATACTTCTATAAAAGGCACACCAATGCACTTCACAGATTCAGGGCTATACTATTTGAATTTTTAACCAGTTTTTTACTTGGGTGGCTCAGAAAACAATTTTAGAAAAAAAGCTTGGCCATCCTCTCAGAATAAGGTGAAGCTGTGCAATAACTACAAAATTTAAATTCACTTAGTCAATCATGCTGTGAGTCAGCAATAGGATGAGTTATAATAATGTGAAATTTGAAAAATAAAATCTAATCACTTATGCTACCAAAGAAAATTTCATCTACTTGAATTAAAACTTGAAGTATTAGAATTAAGCAATTATCAAGTCAGAAAAGACAAAAGTTCTAAATCAACTGTTTAAATATCAGGTTTCCTGCTTCTGAAATACCCATAAGACTTTTGTGATGGCTTGCTATAGTAGTGTTGCAAACAACAGTTTAAAATAAACAAGCCAGTTCAGTTTCTCTGTTAAGTCTCTGATGAGTTTTTCTATGACAGATCTTGAAAATACTCTATATTCAATACACTGAATCCAAACTTTCTACTTTGTTGATAAGTGCATATATGGAAAAGCTTTACAGGATGCAGACAATTTCTGTAACACACCTTGTTTTAAACATTCACATTTTTCTGCATCATTGAGAAAATGATCACTAAGTATATTTACACCATAAAGTAAAATATTCCTTTTCCTGCAGAGACAGGCAAGACTGTAATTACCACTAGTTTCAAGTTAAGTGACCTGTGTAAGTTTACTAACAGCCCATATAAGTGACAACTCTGCAAGAAGCAACATCAGTCGCAGACTGCCTGCACACTTTATTCCCTACATTTCTACACACAATATGTCCAGTTGAGAAAGGAGAAAATTATACTAGGAAGCACAACATTCAACACACTCTGGCCTGATGACCACCAGCCTCTCCTCACTTGGCCATCTGAAACTAGAAGAAAAACCCTAATTGGAAAGAAGTGGAGTGAGGCGAAGATAGAAGCACCCTTCAGGATCCCCAGCAAACAGAACGATGGAGGATATGACTCTTCACACATGAAACTGAGGAGGGAAGCAGACAAGCACATCTAAACAGGAACAAAAAGTAAGAAACAAGAAGGGAGAAAGCTGATCGAGAAAAAAACCAATGAACAGACAGGAGTCAATACAGAACAACAGTACAAAAAAAATATCAGCCATACTCACAGCAGAAAACATCAACTTCCATTTTTAAAGTTTAGAATTAAACTTTGGTGGCCTGTGTAAATTTCTTTGACATGACATGAAATATGATGAACAAGTTATACAGCGTGCCTGTCTTTTCCATCATTCCAGAAGAATTTGTTAACATTAGGAAACCTAACATGGACTTTGCTGATTCTGTGGTATCTTCTGACAAGTCTTTGCATGAATACCTGCTCATGGGAGTGTTGCAAGACAGTCGCATAAAGAGGTTACACACCACGTTATAGTAATGTTATTTATGTTTACTGCAATATAACATATTGACACATTGAGGTTACCCATGATCACACCTGTACCTGTATAGGTGCTCGACCATGTACCATAGTCAGGGAGCTGCTGTGCCCAATATCCTTGGGCAAAGCAGGAGGCACCATAAAATAAAAAATTATCTGCCAACAACATAAATACATACAGACATGTATGTGTATGAACTATATATGTATATCTACAGATGTCATATACACCCTAGATTATGCTTTTTACATCCCCTTTTTTCTTTTTGCTTTTGGGGGCAGAGAGGGAAGAATGCCTTAAAATTAGATTGTTGTTTCTGCAACATGAGACCACAATCATCTTCTATTAATATTATTTTTTCTCATCTTAGCCCCAGATGGACTTGCTGGGGAGATGCGCTTAGATACTACACAATGCAGACATTTTGAAACGTTTTCTTTCTACACTGACTTTAACATTCTCTATTAAAAAATGCTAATGGGATACAAAAAAAAAAAGTCTGAAAGCTGTGAGTTTCCCCTCTTTCTCTAAGTTTTCCATATGTTACATCTGCTACAGGAAGAAGCAATGGTATGTAAGGTAGTGTTTAAACAATCAACACTCAGGTAAAGCTGTAGCTGTCCTGTCTGTGGAACTGCTTGAATAGGAAATCTCTATAAGGAAGTCTTGATATTATTTCAGATTCACTTGTTCCATCATCCTGGGCCAGAAATGGGATAAGCCAAAAGAGATAATAGAAAGACTAGAATATGAATACAATTGTTCATCCTAAAATGCAGATGCATTCCTGCCAAAATTCTTGTACAGCTTCAAAGACCTTGAAGAGAATCCACTATCTTTACTTGATGAAAGCTTTAGCGTATCCTCTCCCTACAGAGAGCTCCAAACCAGGTGGGTTTACCACCTGAGAAACTACAGATAACAGCAGGACAATTGCAGCCACCTACACTAAACCTTTTCATGAAGAAAATTAGTTTCTGCTTAGAGTCACAGAATGGGTTGAGTTGGAAGAGATTTTAAAGATTACCTAAATCCAAACCCACTGCCATGGGCAGTGACACCTTTTCACTATATTTATGTGTGTGTGTGTGTGTTTGTGTGTGTGTGTGTGTGTATACATGTTTGTTAACGTATTTTTCTTATTTGTATTTCTTGTATTTATTGCTTCTCCCAAATTAAAAATCTAATAGCTACTTGGTAAATTCTTCTGTTCCCAACTCAAAGTCTCAACATTTGAAAAAACGACACTTATAGCTAGAATATTCTATTCTAATAATGGAGCAGTCTTCATATTGTCAAATAACTTTCATGCTCTTCTGTGCACTCTGGGCACAATTTTAAATTGATTTTTTTCTAGTATTTATTCTGATTTTCATTTTTCTAAAATTAAACTGGAAGATTAATGAATTATAATCACTCGTAGGTCAGCTATAGTTACGTAAAAGCACAAACTCCTCCTAAAACCCACACATTAGCTCTCTCTCCAAGGCTTTAAGCCATGACTTTGGTAGGTTAACCAAAGCTGTGTCTGCAGTCTGGACATCTTAGTTACTCAACTCAGTGACACTGCCTGCAAAGGCAGGTTAGCAGTATTCAGGTCATCATTCATAACATTTGTTTATTTTTGTTGGTCTGACACCAGGCCAGAAAATTTCAAATCCAAATGATGAGATTAATGCAATTCCTGGCTGCAGCATGTGTAACTTTTTACATACAGCTGAGCATAAAACACCAATTTTGTGATGATGGAGCCGGATGCTTTTTCACAGAGCCTGTGACTGCAAGCTATAGCAAGAACATGTTGAACAACCCTGTGGCTTTATAGACTCAGCCTTGTGGTATACACAGTAAAGGGAAAGAGGTCCTTGACTACTAGGCAGTCTTTCCACAGCTGACACCACAAGCTGGCTGATGGTGAAGTTACAAGTAAATGTTGCTTTCATCAGGTAGAGATACTGGGGAAAAAAATGGTATAAATCTGAACATGAGACAAAGTGAATGAGGCAGACTTTCTGGAACTTTCAGGAATAAATAGTACTTGACTTTTCAAAGCATTTCACCCAAAACTCCCTATTCACAATTTCAAGGGTATCATTTCAATGTACTTTTACAATACCTTATTTTTATTCCACATGACAAATAGCCTTCCAAATGTAAGTTACACATGCAAGTTAAACACTTTAAGCAATCAGCATCTCTCTAAAGCCAAATCATTTCCACACTGATCTGCCTTACTGTACTCCATTAAGGTTGGTAGGATAAACTGCACTGATTTCATTTCCCTTTTAGGAAGCTATCCTCATAATCCTGCTTTAGAAGAAGAAAAAACCACTAGGGCTCAAAGACAGCTTCAACCTAAAATAGTTACTAACTCATCCTACTCTTAAAGAGGTTTGGATTATTTCACTTATCAAAAACAAGAAGATGCTGTCCAGCAGCTCAAGGTAGGTGCAGCCTCCAAAATCCACATCCTTCTTTGTTTTAATAGACCTCTCTCTTCTTTTAGGATTTATGGAATTTTGTGGGTAACTCAGTAAAGCAATAGCTAAAGAACTGTTGAAACATTCTCTACTCTACACTGAGCTTGCTCTCGTACTTGTGCTGTGCTCAGGACTCTTCACCTGCATCAGAACAGAAGACTGGAACTGACATCCACCCAACAATTTGAGTGTCTCAGATGCACTACAAGAACACAAAAGCCTTTCTTTCACTTGATATGTCACAGTGGCTTCCTTTGCTTAGATACTGCAGCAAAGGGACAGATATGGTATTTAGTTCTTTAACCAATCTCCCAGTTTCTTTACCGTGAACAAGTGGGAGTGTCCATATAATTTGTAGAAAGCAACAATATAGAGCATGCCCAGCTCTTCAATTAGTAACTAAGAATTTCAGCCTTTTCAAACCAGTCTTCTAGTTTAACTTCCTTGAGTCTTACAGGGGCATCGTGTACAGAAAACACAGAGGGGAAAAATAAGAAAAAAATCAAGGTCGTATCTTCTCACAAATACAATGCAGTCTTGTATACAACAGGAGGTTAGACAGTAGAAAAATCTAAAGTTTAAAATAATTTGCTGTCTCCCCCTGGCCAGCCAAGCACAACTGCCACCAGAGTATTCCCCTGAGGCCAGGAAGTGACACACAGTGTCTGCTCTGGACAAAGGAGCAAAAAGTGAGAGATTTGTACATTTCTGAATAAAAAAAACCCTAACCAGCTGAAAGCAAAAATATATTAAAATAACATTGTAATCTGATGCCTTGATTCCAAAACCATAGCACAAGTAGTCACACCCTCTACTTCATCAAACAGCCCAATGGCTCCTTCAGAATTCTCAAAACATTACTGCAAACAAACTCGGCTCTAAGCATTTACACAACCCAGACTCAAGTGTAAGCTTTGGGTTCTCTCTGCTTTTAAAGGCGAGGGAGGAGAAGGAAGGAGATGAAAACCTTTGACATTTTTAGTGCTCTTTAAGCACAAGCCTCATTCTATTTTGTTCTGTGTCATTCCTCCCCCACAAGACAGAAAGCAATGCTACATGTTCAGTACGTGAATGGCTAGATGAGCTGAGCAATACCATAACAGACCTGTTAAGTTTGACTATAAATCATATGCAGATTTTCTGTTCCTTCTAACTGCTGAAGAAATATGAAAATTAAGTAATTAGATACCTCAGAGAAGCCTGTTCTTTGATTCAGCATCAGCTTTAAAAAAACAAAGGTAATTTATGCTTTAAATAACCCCAGACAATACAAAATAATTGATTCTTATTTTCACAACTATTTCACACCACCAGTTTTCCATTATGGTGAACGAACTCAGTACTATTTAAAGTTTGGGGGTTTTATTGGCTGAAAAATGACTAAATTTTTTTTTTTTTTAAACAGTATTTACCTGAGAAACACAATCAAAAGAACCCCCAGTTACCAGATTTACATTATAATACCATCTTATCCAACCTTACTGACTCTGTTTTAGCCACCTTCGGCCAAGAAGGGCTACTGGGCTCCAGTCAGGGAATACACAAGACTTTGGATACTCCACACCCACTAATTCTCCATTACTGTCTGCACAGTTTAACCTATGGAGTTACTCTTAATTCAACTATCTTATTACATGTTTTGTCTAATTTTCAAATTGATTAAAAGTAAATTTCACACAAATTCAAACATTTACAGAAGACAATGCACATTCAACTCTGTACATACTTCTTCAAATACACAACCTCCATTACTTTGATTATTTGTCAGATTTCCACACCCAACCATTCATTTTGAGGAGAAGAGCAACTTTCTATGAATTTGAAAAGATAATGAACTGCACACAGTCCACAGACAAAACAGCCTAATGCGAAACAGCCTTTAAAATAACACATTTCCAAGTATGTGTAAGGGTAAAGACATTCCTCCTGTAGTTATACATACTCAATTAAACTGAATCAAGTCCAGAATAAATAGAAACTACACATAAAATAAACCCAAACAGGTGCACAATTAAGCCACAGGTTCAAACACTGTAGTATTGACTTTCTACTTATTATTATTCACTATGTAAACTTTCAATGACATCATGAAAGAATCATATAAGCATGATAAAATTCTACTAAAAATTCTCAATCTGCATTATTTATTACAAAAAAAACTTTAAAAATTTAAATTATTCTTTTCAAATAAGAACCAAATATTTAAAGGAAATCTCATTACTAGAAATCAAAAGTATGTGTTCCTAATTTACGAAACTTTTCATACAACCACTTTTACCTAAATAAAATGGAACTGCCAAATGTATTTTATATTTTAAAAGCAGTTTTTAAATTAATAGCATAAAACAGACATAGCTCTAGCGAAGACTATGTAATAAACATATCCTTGACTGGTCTGGGAGTCAGTAAAAAGACAACTTAGCAGTCAATTCTGGAATATCACAACTGCTGAATAAGATGCTATTGAATGTTACTTCCAGGGAAAAAAAAAGAAAAGAAATTCTAAAACCTCAAAAGTGCAAGATAATTAACAGAAGGAAAAAAAAATACACCAAAAATTACAAACATACCACACTCAAACTCCAAACTTCTTACAAACTTTAACTGGCAACATAGGGCCACAATCTAATTCCCTTCTATTAAGAGACACAGAAATACACAGTTACAAGGGAAAAGCAATACTGAACAAGCAAGTCCATAATTTTTTTTGTCCAGCATACAGTGTCACAACTCAAAACACCAAAGAAACAGCAATCCCAGCAAAAGAGAGGTGGTTTTGATACTGCTGTTGAACTCTGAAAAAACATTAAAAAAATTAAACAAGTAAGTATTAGGTACAAAAACCCTTTAACTTCAGGAAATAATTTGGGGCGGTGGTGGTGGAGGTAATCTTTGTCTAGGAAAGTATTTATCATCATAAAATGCTCTCCAATAACACACACACTGGATGCTTCCACAAGAGAAACTGTCACAGAGGGAGTCTCATCTGACTCCTTCATAATCTCTTTAAACCAGTAAAAACACAATTAATTCTGAAGAAAGAATTTGCTTCTCCTTTCTTTTCAATGCTTGCTCCTCCCAACACACTACCACAAATTTAGAGACCAAATGGTGACATGGACATCACTAAAGCTAAACTTTGATTTACAAACACTAAATACTCAACCAAACTGATCAGGTCCTTGATTCCCCTCAAAACCCCACAATATCTTGTGTCATAGGCAGACACAAAACTTCAAGACAGAAGCAGGCAGCCAGGGTGAGAGAGAAAGAAGTGTTAGAGCAAAGTGTCAGGATGAGATCTGACCACGAAGACCTCAGAGCAGACTCTTCCTTTGGGTAAGGGACAAAAACTTACCAGCAGTCCAAGACTTTCTCATTATGAAAGCAGTCCAAGTCACAGTTGGAGGCTTAACTCTTGATTCCATGTAGCAATTTGCCTGTTACTCACAGGAACCTCATAGTTGCAAGGAACTATGCAACCAACAGATCTGGTTGAAACCAATATATCTGGTTGGTCACACTTTATCCAGTCATTTAGACACTGAAGTAAAACATGTAACATTTCTAGAAGTCTTATTTTCCGCCTTAAATGACAGAAAAAAATCAGCATCTCCTTGAAATCCAGATGATCTATATTCAAGCAAGCCAGAAATCTAAACCTTGGAGAAGCACTGATTGTTCTCAACTTCCTGAAAACCTGCCTTCCTGAACCTTTATTTTCTTTTTTATTTGGGAGAACTGGGAAAAGTTCTTAGTCTTGACCACTGGAAAAACAAAGCCATCAAACCAGATTAGTTATGAATTTCAGGGATTAGCAAATACAGATCACAGAACAGAGAAAATAATCCAAAAACCAGGGCAAACTATACAAAAGACTAATATTGTGATTGAAAAATGTTAGTATTTTGAGTTACATAGAACTGATGAGTTTAATCCAGTATAATTTAAGAATTAAAATACACATCTGAAGATAAGTTTGCAATCCTCACAGATTCCTCCTGAAAAGTTATTCTGCAGAAAGACTTACAATCACAGTAAGTGATTGTAATCACTCAGAAGTTACTCATCTTTGAGTATTTAATAAAACTAATACAAATCTGATGTACCTGAATATATGTGTAATAAAAACCTCTTATAATTTAACCTTGAGGTTTGTACCTTAGTAAACTCATTTAATGTTTAAGCAGTCTTTTTTCACAGCTGGTAAAATCATTAACCATTAAAGGAATCTAAACTAAATACTGCTTACTACAAATACAATATAGCTATTTAACTGCTTTTTAAGAATGCATTATTCAAATAATTATGAAAATATTTTCTGAATATTAAAAAAAAATTCCAATTTTTTGGTAGAGTATTTGTGTACTGGATAGTCTTCTAGGGGCATTCTGTCACACAGTACATGCTATCAGGTAACCAAACAACTAAGATGCTCACAGTACAGAATATGGGATCATTAGTAGTACTGAACAGATAATCCCAAACATCAAGTTTTTCTCAGTGCTTGACTTTTATTATAGTTTAATAAAAATTAAGATTACTTATGATTATGTAACATGCTTACATAATTTGACTTGCCCTACAAGTCAAAGTATACCATACACTTGCTGGGAAAATAAAACAAACACCACCCTCATCCCTCATAAAACCAACCACAGAGAAAAAACTAAACAAAACCAAACTCAGAAAAGCAGACGAAAGAAAGCCCTAAGCAAGTCTAAATGCATTCCTCTTAAGTATGTAGAGTGTTCATTTTCTGAACAGACTAAACAGCCTGTGCCATAAATAGTTTCACTTAAAAAATGAGTGCAGCTTACATAAGCCTGTGGCAGTCAACCATTTTTACTGATGGCACTACAACCAACAGTGGCAAAAGAGTTCAGAATGCAGCACTTAGGACCTAATTCAAAGTATCTATAGTCCTTACTCGATGGCTGACTAAGTAAGGCTACTGGAAAAGCTTAAACTCAAATATTCCATGAATTGTCAAGTGGATAGAGTAATCCAAGGATTATGCTCAAGAGAAATTATTCAGAGTAACCCCAAAGCAGAAATTTGGTACTGTCACAAGGACAAACCTCTCCCCATAAGACACATCTGTTCTTTCTGGAATCTGTGTTCTACCACATAATCAAAACATAAGCAGAAACATATCAAAATGTCCATGTCATAACTACTTTCCTCTCACCTGAATCATAGAAATTCCAACACTTAAACATATTTCTTTTTTTTCCTCTTCTAGAGCTCACAAAAACCTTACCTTTCAAAACTTTCAAAAAAAAAAAAAAAAGACATTAAGAGACTTTAGAATCTCATTCTTTAAACTTCTTTACAGAAAGCTGGACAAATATATCTATGGTATAGATTTTAACAGGATTCAGTAGTGGGGGGGAAGCACATAAGGACTGCTTGGTTTTGTGGGGTCTTTCTAAAAGTCAGTTCACAGAAGAGTCAAACTTCTTTTGATCCTTTCCTGTCAGCTCCCCAACACCAATCCCCCTTCAGCTAGTTCTCTGAGCCATCAAGTCCATGAACTGACACCCCATAGGGACCACAGCTTCACTGAGCTCAGGACTGGTAGTAAGAAGTTTTCTCCACCTCATCCAACCACCAGGAGAGTGAGCAGAATCTGTCTTTCAGAAGATATGGATTTCTTAAAAGATAAGAGAAGTAGGAGCTCTTCTTCCATCTCCTCTGTGTTTCCAGGACAGGAATCCTCCATCAGACTGGAGACACCAGTCCACTACTGCTGTGTTTCAACCTCTCAGTAACAGATGGACATGAGAACAAAATGCACTGGGATTTCTGAAATCAAAACCCAAGAACTGAATGGTCCAGATAAGAATCAAACAGCATAAGCCTCCATGCCCTGATCACATCTTGGGTAACATATGCTCTTAGGAGAAGTGTCATAAATTTTTGCTACAACTTTTATAGAAAAATGTCTCAGTTAAGGCAAAGCAGCTTTGAAGTGACTGAGTGTTCCTACAGAAATAGAAGTACTGTTTATCACAGTACCAGAAATGTCTGTGTTGTTGGTACTAGTGCCTCCATGAGTAACAGCAACAGAGATCACTGACGATGCCTCAGTGCGCACATTACTACAGAAAGATGTCACTCACCTGATGGAACTAAGACCATCAAGACCTGTCGTATAGAGGTGCTGAGAGGATTCTTTCTTCTCTTTGGAAAACTTCAAATTGTCCTCTACAAAAGCCATCTCCCTCTTACAGACCCCTTACTCCTAGATGAAGGAACTTTATTTCAACAATTAGGTGATTTTTGAGTCTTTTTCTCCTTTTTTTTTTTTTTAAACACAGTAGATCGTAATTTCTAAAGACAGACCAAAATAGCTGATCTTACTCAGGTCTCTCTCAGGCCTAAGGCTACCTTCAGCCTCATTTACCTCAACCCCTAAATCTTGAAAAGGATTGGCAGGTAGAACATTTACTTGACTTGGAACTTTCTTTAAAGCAAAAGAAGCATTTACGGCATCTAGAGGCTGGGCTTCAAAAGCAAAGAGACAGATTAGACATAAAAGAACCTACATTCTGCCATTTATGAACTTAATTCAGCTGCAACAGATGTGGTACAAACTCTCTCTTTCCTGTCTGACCTCTCTCCCTTTAAACTGGATATTCCAAGAAAACAATAATTAAAAAATGTTTCTTCCAGAAAATGCCAGTGAACTCAAATCAACACAGAAGGAAGCTGGATGTGAACAGGGATAATTCTCACTGTCACTGCTTGCTACTGAAACCAGTACACATTGAAGAGTAACAGCTTCGGTGTAAGAGTAGGAGAAAGTACAAACCTGCAAACATATTCCTGAGCAATTATTCAAAAAGTTCTTACTCACAATGTATGAAGCATTCAGTCCAACAATGAGATTTGTTGTGGAACACCTGTATAAAACATCGATGCTCATGAAGTTGGAACAGCAGGCAAACTTTTATAAGCACATTTCCATAATGCTGCCCAAATAGCAGGAAACAAGGCATAGATAAAAGACTAAAATAGCTGTTCCCCTGTGCTGTCCATTTGAAACTTACTAATGAGTTGAAAAAAATCCATGCTAATGTATAAAAGCACTGACAAAAGTTTTAAAATATAATTTCATGTAAGTGTTCCGAATTCAGCTACAACACTTACTCAGCAATTACTGAAGTCACATTTGCAAACATCCAGATCACCCAGCAGCTAAAATTTGATTTTTACCAGGAAAGAACATAAAGTGACTTTTCAGCAGAATATCCAGAAAATAACTTAAAAGTTTTTAACATATTCAAATCAGCAGTGAGAAGATATTTGATGTAATGCTTGCTAGTAGAAATTTAACCTATTCATATTTTTTTGAGCAAATATGAAGCAACAGAGAAATTGTACCAAATTAACACTTTGTCTTATCTAGACACGTAATTTCTAATCCAACATTAGCAGGATTACAGCAAGAATTCCTTCAAGATAAACGTAAGAATTTCAAGAAAGAAAAGCAGATACACTCTAATGCAACGCTCTGCAATAGCCTAGTACCTGGCTTACTATTTCTGCAAGCTGATCTTCAAGAACATCCACATGACAACCAAGTTTTGTATTTCTTTCAAAACTTGCACAACATCTACGTAAAAAAAAAAAAAAAAGACAACAAAAACCAGCCATCTCCTATTTATCAACTATTATTGATCCAATGCCCAATGTAAAAAGAACAAAACAAATCTATAACTCTTTCAAGTGGTAGGAAAAAATGCCCACATCTTGAGTCAAGCCAAAGTATACAAACTCCCCACTGAAGACAAAGAATTACACTTGAGGAATTATACCAACGTGACAAATAACATACATAGAACAAACAAAGCCTTTTGCCAGCCAATTTCTAATGCAGCTGTGACACTGTAAACCAGGAAGAGTTGTTCAAACAGATGAGACCTGGGGGCAAATCACCTCAGAATATAACCAAGGAATAGAAAAATGCCTAAGCTTAAAGCTGCAACAAGATTAAAATACCAGGACTGCTGTGGTTCTTTTTACCAAATCTGGTAAGAAACAGTCAATGCTGAATGCTGTTTATTAAATCGTACAAGTTTTTTTCCTGCCACAACATCCAAGACAAATACTGATAGTAAGAGGGTTTTTTTTTTCCTAAAAACTCTCCGTTTGTCCCTAGATCAACCATGATTCCACAGATATTGACCCACTTTTCAAATTAATGTACACTTTAGGGCATATGCAATTTCATTTGAAAGAAAGCATTTCATTTTGAGTGTGGAACAAGACTAATTGAACAGAATCTGCTGAAAGATGTTTTCCAGAAAACACTCTTAATGATCACCAGCAAGCCCACATGCAGGTAAGAAAACATCTGTACTTGAGCTGTGACAGCCAGGCTGCTCAACACTACCATAGCAGAATGACCTCTCTTTTGCTTTGTGACTTTGCTATTTGCTTACAAAGCCCCCTGCTTTAAACAACTCTCTGAAAAGAGCAGTAATTTTCCTTACAATAGAGCCAGATTAGGACAAAACCTGGTAGTTCAATGCTTTTAAAATACCACTACTTTGAATTCAGGCCCTCAATAAAATAAAGCCCACCAGGAACTGAAGAACTAATGCTTCTCATAAACACAAAACTGTATATAACCTGAACAGAGATGGCATTTTTCATTTTTACACTGTAGTGCTATGCTGCCTATTTTAAAACAATACTTGAAAAGGGAGAAACATTCAACATAGTAATCAATGGGCTGTAAGAATATTGAAATGTTACTTCCACTCTGACATTAAGCTGAGACAGACATTGTGATCTATCTGGTATAATTAATCTTCGAAAAGAAGAAAAGAACAATAAAAATGCCAAACAATAAGAACTCACTGCACAACTTGAACTGTATCAGCAGTACTGTGGCATTGTCTCACCTTATTACATACTGAATTTTGTGACATGTACTTCAGCTTCTCAAGTCAAAGAAAACGCCTCAGTGATGTTTTTTTCTGGAAGCTGTGCACGTGGGTCTCCTGGATACCAATACCACAGTGCCACTTCTTAAACACTGATTGACACAGCACAGAAGTTGCTGACCAACCACCCTCCTCACACAGAACAGCAGATACCCAGCATGGATATTCAGTACCACAGAACCACCTACACTATCACTGTTTGTCTGGAGCTGGAGAAGGCATTTTGCTGAAGTATTACGAGCACATTCCCAGTTTGAGAGCCTTTCAAAGGACAACTCTGACTGACACTTGAAGGGTTGGCAGACTACAAGAACCTATTCTAGCAGTGTTTTCAACCAAGACCTTCAACATTTGCACACACAAGTCTAAGCAAGTATTTCAAAACTTATCTTTCCATTTACGGCGAGAGCTTCACACGTGAGAACTGGCACCATGACATCACCACACATCCAACTTCTGCAAAACGGTTCTCCATCTCTCACAAAACCAAGATAGTCAATATTGCCTTTTGGACAGTATTTTAGTCTACTATGCCCATACAGAAATAAGCCCAGAGAAAATTTGTACTATATAGAAAATCAAGAGTTCCAACTTGGGGAAAAAAAAAGAGGCAATAATAGAAAACTTTTCCAGATATTTGAAAGTAAATCACTAATATCAGTTTACTGCACTAGGTAGCACCAAATTTTTTCAGTTCAGCTTTATTTTTCTGTTCGAGTAGAGACAGTGACAGGGACAGGAAAAGATAGTGCAAAACCACAAGTCACAGATATTTCTACCATGTACCTTGCAGTTAAAAGTAGTCCAAAAGGTGTTTATGAATGTTTCAGGCTTTGTATGAACAGTCTCAACTTCACACTCCATTTTTCACCTGCCTTTTAACCATACCATGTAACAAAAATAACTTTCACTGCAAACACCTTTAGTTACACTTTACTTGCACTTTTGTGTGTGGGGTCAGGCACTGCACCTACTTCAGCTCACAGCAGAGGGAACAGCAGCATCAAGAGATGTTCCTGGAGCAGAATGTGTCATAGCAGAGTTGAGTTGGATGACTAAGCACACATTTAGACTTGACATTACCCAAAATTTACTAGATTTGATCATTTACTCAATGACTTGATCATCACTAGAATACCTTTGGTGTCAAAAAAATAAATCAAAGGCTTTTGCTTGCGTTGGTGATTCTACTGAAACACTGAAGCTGTGAAAGTAGGGATTTGAAAATCATTCCAGGTGAAGACAAAGCGCTTCGTAAAAGAACTCAACAGAACATCTTAGCTTCCTATTTATTATGAACTGCAGTAGATACTGATATAACTGTTGCCCTAACCAAGAATACTTTTGCAGGTCATACTTTGAGACTACTTATGCTGTTTACAAATACATACAAAATGAATCATCACAGGTTTGAAGTCAGGAGAAAGCCTCTACAAACCAGCGCAACCAAAAACTTCATTTAAGCCCTACATAATTCTTGAGAGGGGACAGAGGAGAGTTACTGCCAGATAACCCAAAGATTCACATCAGTGTATTCTCCTGGATGACTTCAAAGGAGTCTTTTTCCATTAGGATTACCTTTTACTCTGCAACTCAACAGAGAGCCACCAGCACAGACATCACCAAAGCTGGCTGAAAGTCAGATAGGTTTTCACAATATCTATTCAACTTATCTAGTCTTCCTCAAGATGAAAAGTCATGGAAACAAAAAGGAGCCTCAATGAGATTCAGGAAACAAGAATGGACACAGATCTCACAATATGCTCGTTACATTTACCTGCAATCATTATCTGTAAAGGTTATGACCCAAGATTAAAAGAAATACATCATAAAAGTATAATTTCATAGTAAAAATAAATCACACTTATCCAGCTACCTGTGTTTAAACCAAAAGATTCAAGATTAAAGGCAGGCTTAAATGCTGATTTTATTATTCTTTACTAATGTGTGCAAAATTTGGTATGTTGGTAATTTTATGGACAAACTGAGACAGTCTACATATACATTAATACAGGTTGTTATGGCACTCTTCAGATTGCTGCTGTCAACAGACACCATTCACAAGGCAGGACAAAGTGCAAGCTTTAACAAATGTTGTGAAATACTTTATTTTTAAGAATTCTGTTCCTCTCTCTCTACAAAGAGGAAATGAATTTAACATTTCTTCTTTTTACGTGAAATGTGTTAACTGTAAATATACTTAAGGAGGGCCAGAAGAAAGTATTGCTTTTTCTTGCAGATCTAGAAAACAAAATTAAAGTTACCAGAACAGTGACTGGCCTTTGACCATGCAAGCTTTACCTGTACGTTTTAACAGTTCTGTTATACTAAGTCCTCTGGAAACATGAGTGATCAGGCGGACCTGCTACAGAACATAAGCCTATAAAGAAATACTACTCAATTTTGTCACAGTAAGCACCAGCACTAAAAATAACAAACACGTATTGACACATTAGCTGAACAGGTTGACATGACCACTCTCAATATTTATTTAGAATTGAAGAATAGCATCTTCAAACCTGTTAGCATTGAGACCTTCCACGACAGTTTTATGCATGTTTACCTGAACACAGTGTCTTACTTTAAGTTTTTCCATTACTTTCCAAGACTGGCATATCTGAGCCATTCAGTGTTTTTGGACACAGGGAATCTCTACCAAACCCTGAAGTACAGATACTCCCAAGCCATCTAAGCAATTGCCTTTCCTCTCCTTGTTTTCTCCTTGCCAAAGCCAGGGAAACAACGGCCAATATCATGTTACAAGTTATGTTTGAACAAGGGGAAAAGCACAGCGACTGTGCAGTCCTACACTAATACTGAACAGTATAAATAAGAGCTGCATCCATCCACCATATCCACTTACATTAAAAAACCAACTAAAATGAAACTCGAGTTAATCTTCCTCAGAGCCAACACAAGCAGTCGATAAGACCTCACACCCAACCTGAAGCCAAGACTCTAGACAGAGCATAGCCAAGGCCTTGCTACCTTTGGCGGCCTTCAGTTTCTAGAGCCAAGGCACAGCAGCAGCAGCATCGCGCTGCAGTCACGTCGAAGGGGCAGTGGCAGCGTTTACCTGTGAATCCATTTTATTAATTTATTTATTTTTACGCAGCAAAAGCAGCATCAGTGGCTCAGCAGACACCACAGCCCCAGCTGAGGGGACACCCGCACGGGATCCCCGGGCAGTCCGCCCGCCTCGCTCCGCAAAGGGCTCTAAAAACAAAGACCAAAGTTTTCCCTGCTCGGTGCGTGGGAGTGCGGCAGCAAAACAGGAGCCAGGATCAACACGAGCCGCCTCCCGTCACCACACCCGGGCCCACGCAGGGCAGGACACCCCCTGCTCCCTGGGCTAGCCCGTCTGTGTCCCCCGGGACGGCTGCAGCCCGCTCCCACACGGGGAGGGGGCGACACCCACAGCCCGGCGGGGTGGGGGGAGCGGGGGGTGTCACCTGAGTCTCCCTCACTGATCCCCGGCAGCGGGGCGGCCCTGCCCGCCCCCAAATTCACCCCACACACCTCTCCCTCACCACCGCCCCCCCTCACCGTGCTGTGCTGGCGGCTCGGCTCCGGCTGCGGCTCCGGTGGCTGCATTCCCGCCCCCCGGCTCTGCCCCGGGCCCCGCTGCGGGGGCCCCCCCGCTCTTCCTGAGGAAGGGGAGAGGGAGAGGCGCGTGCCCCGGCGGGCGCGGGGAGCGAAGGCTGGAGCAGGGACAGGGGTCCCGGGGCAGAGCGCGGCCGGGAAGCGCT